>APFE030209668.1:203609-233159 GCA_000404065.3 Pinus taeda
ATTTGAAGTGTCAAAAGCATCTTCTATTTGAAATTGAAAAGTGTCATTTGAGTCTTCCTTTCATTTTGAAAAAGAAATTGTCGAAATGTCACTTTGAAGAAAATATTTCAAATCTATACTTAGTTTTCCTTTTTGGAATTCTTCACATTAAGGGGAACAAAAAACAAATACATGCATTTGCATTTGCATTTAGACTGTGTGCAAAAAATTATTTAGGAAAAGTGCATTTAGTGTGTGCTCTTTTCTCTTTGTTTGAAAGAATCGTAATCTTCTTTTCTTAGTAGCTAGGATTTTCATTGCTAAAAAGTAAACAACAATTGTTTATCATTTTAGGTTTCATATTTAGGAATTTTACATCATCACGCGGTGAACCTTGAAAGGCAAACTTCTAAACAAGATCAACTCTAAAATAAATTTCAATGAACTTAACAATGCTTTGGAACCTAACGCAACACAATTAGAGGTCTAGGCTAGAGACGTGTTCTGGCGTTGTAAAATCTAGTAACTATCGTTTCCATCGAAGGTTGGGTGATTCCTCCTCTTTGATACAAAAGGTGCTAGCATGGACTTGTGCTCCCTGCACCATCGAGTATATATTGGGAGACCACAATAGGCTTATATCCTTTATCCATAGGAAGCTGTGTATGTTGCCCTATTGATTGCAATGCACTGAACACATCATTCGGGAAGATTGACTGTCGTACATAAATCCTTGGTAATTTCTCTTTAATTTATCACCAACGTGTATATTGTAGTTTTGTGATTGGTTTGGTAATCCCTTTGTCTAGATTTCTATAGTAGTCACTTTCATTCCTTTTCGACTCCTTAAAAGAAAAGGTCCATCTAAACACTTGTCACTTCAGGCTCATTAAAAATTGAAGGGGACTAGAGTCATCTTTATTTTTTTCTCGACTCTTAAAAATTGAAAAATCAAAGTTGTGTCAAAGCATCATTAAAATTTAATTCGGAATAACAATATTTTTTCTTTTGATTTTGAGTTGATCAAGTAATCCACAATCGTGGAAGAAAGTTAATCAAAATCCCGTCATTCGCAGAGACTAGCGAGTCAACTATCTTTGACTCTGGAAATGAAGCCATTCCGGGCAAAACATTCTCGTTTAACTAAGTCGAATTCACCTGATTTATTTGAAACTTGTGTTTCAACGTCGACAGAGACTACAGTTACTCCGATCATTTTTGGTACGTCCGCCTTTAGAGAAGAAGTTCCGCAGTTGCAAGAGGACATTAGAACTGATCCTAGTGTAACGGTAGACACTTCTATACCTAAAACAACTCCAGCTAGAGCTGATCCAGAGATTGAAGTTCACTTACCTGAACATCTAGAAGTTGAGTTCCAAAATTCAGAAGGTGTCACCCCTCCAGTATCTGTCACTGTAAAATCAATACCTTCTTCGGCTCCAGAAATATTTTACGGACCTGACGGTCTACCTCTTCCACCTGGATTGATTGCTATAGAGGAGATAGTAGATGATCTTCCATCTAGTACCCCATTACATTTTGGAACTGGGATCCACTTATATCCTTCTACTACTGAAGTAAGTTCTTTTAATCATCCTTCATCGCAAGTTCCTGTCGAATCGCTAGGAAATATTTTGGATAAACTAAATATGTCTGAGCAACCATCAACATCTTGGAATGTGACATCTGATATAGCCACAACAGAACTTCTTGTTGCCATTCCTACGATGTTTTCTGGTATACCATTTTTCCCAACTAGTTACCAATCACTAGCTAGAGTCCACTAAGGGACTGTTTCGACAACATGGTCTGTTTGTATTTGTTCATCCGGTATTCCATCTAGTATTTCTTATGTTGAAACTCAATAAATTGATCCTGCATGGTAGTATCAATTTGGGAAAACTAGTTTTCAAAGACCGATATATCCTCTAAACGCTGGATTGCCGCCATATGGAGGGTAGTATGCTTTGTCATTGTTCCCTCCTGGAGAACAACCATACGAGAGTTCACAACAAAATTCAGGTCAAACTGGAATTATATGCAGTGGTTGGGTACCAATATTGCCTCAACAAACAAGGGTTGTATATTCAATGCAACCAATCTCACCTGTGTCGAATATTCCCACTACACCTGCTATTGTGACTGTATCGCAAGTACAAGCATTGCCCATTATCTGTCAACCTGAAGTCTCTCAAGTTGCCATACAACAACCTCTTGTCTCTACGACTCAATCACAACCTCAGGTTAGTGCTTCCTTACCTGGAATGACTCAGGCTCAAACAGGTACTATCACTTCGCATCTTGGTCAATCATTCAATATTGGGCAACAACAAATGGTCCAACAACCATGGCTAGTACAATATCAACAACCGCAATTCCAGCAAACTTACTGAGGACCTGAGCAACAAGGCTTTGTAGGTAATGGAAAACCACATTTTCAAAACGGTTATCAACAACCATACTATAATGGTTATGTCCAACAACCTTATCAAAGTTACCAGCATCAGATACATTATGCCGGTATGCAAAGATCTACTACTTAGGCGATCCCATCTTATCCTGGGTATGTTTAACCAAACTTGAATCAATAGTTGCCTTTTGTAGCAACTCTAGAATTACCAGATTTGAACTGGTTGATGATTGATCTAGTTGCATACGCCCCTTGGTGTCCAGCAATTCCTCATAAACTTCCCTCCGATATTCCTAAATTCAATGGAAATCTAGGTGAAGATCCATCGAATCATGTAATGACTTTCCACTTGTGGTGCTCATCTAACACCCTAAATGATGATTTAATTAGGCTTCACCTTTTTCAGAGAACACTCATTGGTCTGGTAGTGAAATGGTATATTGAATTGCCTAAAGCTTCATTTGACAACTTCAGTGCCCTTGCGAATACTTTTCTAACCCACTTTCAGTTACCCATAAGATACGAAACAAGGATAGAACTCCTTACCAACTTTAAACAGATAACAACCATTCACATATCTTATCATATTCATGAGTGGCGACGTCATCGTCGAATGGTAAAGAAATATGTTCCTGATTAGCTTCTAGTTGAGTAGTTATTTAAGTCAATATTGCCTTCCATTACTGAAGATGTGGTGAAGGGAGGAGTTGTCACTGAAGAGAAAGTCATTGCTCGTGCTCAATATTTAGATTTAATATATACTTAGTCTGGCATGCTCTACGACAAAATCCCTGACGCTCCTAGACCAGAATTTTCCTTTCCTCCCCCTCTTAAATCGAATAGGGACTCTCACACCGGTGATGGCGTGATTGGTACCTGAAGTACGCAAACCACAAAATCTCCATATGGTAAAGCCCTTGCAGTTTCTAGTCAAAAAGTAAATGACAAACGTCTTGCCTCGAAGATTAATGTCATGTCATCTGACAAGGACAAATATCCAAAGAAACCAGGGGGCAAGAAAAAAGGGAAAAATAATAAGAAGAAATAGGAAAATTCAACTCCTAAAAAATTCTCTGAGAACACTATTGGGAAAAATAAACCTCGTGATCCATGTTACATTTGTAATGAGGACTATTTCACAAAGAATTGTCCACATCGAGCTGAGGTTACAAAATTTTTAAAGACTTCAACTACCTTAGTGGTGTTGACTGATCTATTTCCAAACCCAGAAACTAACCTGGTTTCTATCAATCATACTTCCACATCCCAAGTGCTTATGCTATCCATCTCAAAATAGCAAAATGATTCTTTGATATCGACAAGGAATAAAGATTATGGGAATCCACAGTCGTCCAACAACAAGGCCATAGATCAACCTAGTAGTTCGATAAAAACTTTGCCAGAAGTTGTTTCATCCATCATTCCTTAATTAACTATAGAGCCACCGAAGGGAGTAGTACATAAATTGACATTTAATCCTCATGCCTGAGCAACACAGAATTATAATATAGTGGAGGATCTAGCTCAATCACCATCTGGTATGTTGACACTTGAAGTACTGCAGAATTTCCCCTCCCAAAAATAGGCTTTGTTATCAGCAATAGGTGGGATTGATCCAGTGGATTCCAATATTGTGGCCTTTAACCATAAAGGATACGAACCTCAGTTATTGGCCCAACTCGCTTTCCTTATATAGGTAAAATCCCTCAATAAAATTGTTCATCAAACAATCATTGATGAGGGGGCATCTACATGTATTATGTCAATGAGTTGTTGGAAAACTTTAGGCTCACCACCCTTGCCATGATTATCAACGACATTAAAAGTGTTCAATGGAAGAACATACACACCATATGGGATATTAAGTAACTTACAAGTTGAAATAGGGGACAAGGCAGTAGAAATTAAAGTCGAGGTCATTGATGGAAACCTTGACTACAATATCTTACTGGGAAGGCCCTGGATTTATGCTATGGCTGCTGTTGTGTCAACATTTTTTAGAAAGATTCCATTTCCCTTCCAAGGCGGAATTACAATCGTTGACCAACTAACCTTTTTCCCCAAGAGTTCACAAGCTATTGGAAGCATTCTGTTGATCCATGGAAGTTCTCAATCACTTCAAAATGTTAGAGTAGGTCTCCTAAAAGACCCTTCCTTAATGGGAACTTTTTCCCTCCCGCCTCCAACTAATCTGGCCGAAGTGGCCACAGTGGAAACCTTTCATATGATATCTTCTACATCATCAAATATTAAGAAGAACTCTGACCATTTTCATAGTGTGGATCAACGTGAGGTGTTGCTCCCAAGCCCCATAGAATATTTGTAGCAATCCATTTTCTGGGCCTGGGCGGCGAACCCAAATCAACACTTAGCGAGTGTTTGGATAGATAGGTCTCTAGAGTATGGTACCTCTTCTAATCCTTGGTCTCGTATACATTCTACAGAAAAAGGAATCATTTTGTCGATGATGATAGGAGAGACGCTGTGGGAAGATTACCACCATCGTTCCCACCTTCAAGATAACAATGAAGATTATTCAAGTGACCTTAATCATCCTTCAGTTTTTTATTTTCTAGAAAATACTTTAAATACACTGGATTCCAAGCGAAATCTGTCCACTATTGAGGAAATTTTCGCCATTAATATCTTGACCAAACCTAATGTTGTAGACAATATTCATGTTGGAAAATCTTGTTCTCCTTCAGAACTGGAAATATACTATGCTTTCTTTTGCGAATTCAGAGATGTCTTTGCATGGTCATACAAAGAAATGCTAGGCATTGACTTGAGCATTGTTGAACATGAAATCAAGATGTATCCAGATGTCAAACCAGTCAGACAACAGCTTCAACCAGTTCACCCGAAGAAAGCCACTGCCATTAAAGCAGAAGTTGAAAAACTTTTGCATGATAGTTTCATTTACCCTGTTCCTCTCACTGATTGGGTATCAAATATTGTTTTTGTGATGAAAAAGCAAGGAACGATTAGAGTGTGCATCGATTATAGGGATGTAAATCAAGCGTGTCTAAAGGAAAACTACCCTACACCCTTCATCGACTAGATAATTGATGAATGTGTCAGATGCGAGATCTTTCATTCATGGATGGATTTTCTAGGTACAACCAAATCAATATCTGCCCACAGGACCAGTCGAAGACTACATTTATATGTCCATGGGGCACATTTGTGTACTGTAAACTACCTTTGGGTTTGAAGAACGCAAGGGCAGCCTTTCAGAGGGAAATGAACTATTCCTTCCATGACATCAAGCACATCGTTCAACCATATCTCGACGATCTACCGGAAAATTCACAGAAACAGACTGATTATCCGCAGCATTTGAGAGCCATATTTCTACGTTGTCGACACTACAAGATACGACTCAATCAACACAAGAGTGTGTTTTGTTTTGGTTCTGGTCGATTACTTGGTTTCGTAGTTTCTAAGGATGGAATTTGACTCGACCCATGTAAGGTTCAGGCAATCCTTGACATGCCTCCACCTTCAAATTTGCTTCAGATTCATAAACTCCAAGGGAAAGCAAACTTTCTAAGGAGGTTCATTCCAAATTACACTAAACTTGTTAAAGGTTATACGCTTCTTTTGAAAAAAGAAGAACCCTTCAACTGGAATCAGGTTGTGCAAGCTTCCTTTGATGCTTTAAAACGTTCCCTAGTAAAAGCATGATTAATGTATGATCCTAACTATCAAAAATACTTTAACCTGTATCTAGTCGCCACAGATACAACCATCACCATGTTTTTAGTGCAAGAAGACAATGGAATAGAACATCCTATCTATTATTTAATCTACAACTTAAATGATACAGAAAGCAGGTACTCCTATGTTGAAAAGATGGCTTTAGCAGCTATTCAAGCAGTACAGAGATTTCAACACTATATTCTCTTTCGCAAAACTACCATTTTATCAGATTGCAAAACTATGACCTACATTCTGTCGCGTCAATTATTAGGGGGGAAATATTCCAAATGGATACCCATTTTTCAAGAGTTTGATTTGGAATTCACCAAATCCAAATCAAAGAAATCTATCATATTTACAGAGTTACTTTGTGACATTCCATTGTCGTCCAACGCTTTAACATCTAAAGCATCAATCATAGATGAGACTCTATTTCTGATATCATCAAGCGATTCGTGGTATGGAGATATACTGATCTATCTCCAAACCCAAAACTTTAGGCCTAACACCTCTCGCTTTGAACAACAGCATATTTGATACCAAGCCAAAGACTACACGATCGTCAGTGATACACTTTACCTTCGTGGTGTCAATATAGTTCTACGAAGGTGCCTCATGCATGAGGAGGACGAAAAAGTCTTGAAGGACTGTCATTTAGGTGCGTGTGGGGGGCATCTATCTAGTTACGCTACTGCACAAAATTATTACGAGTTGGCTACTTCTGGCCCACTATATTCAAAGATTACATAATTGCGGTCAGAAGTTGCCATGCTTGTCAACCAGATTACCACTTGCACCGCTGCATCCAGTAGTTGTTGTTGGGCAATTCGCTAAATGGGGCATTGATTTCATGACATGTAACCCCACCTCGGCCAAGGGGCATGGGTATATTATAATCGTTGTCGACTATTTTACAAAATGGGCTGAGGCGATGCCTACATTAAACAACAGTGGCAAAACAGTTATCTTTTATTTTTTAATCATGTAGTCTCTAGATTTACTGTTCCACGGGCTATAGTCATAGATCATGGATTGCATTTTTGCAATCACATGATGGTTGAATTGACTGTCAAATTAGGACTATCCCACTATAGTTCTACTCCATATTATTCGTAGGCTAACGGACAGGTTGAGGCAATCAACAAAGTCCTAAAGAACATGCTGCAAAGAATGATTGGAGTCCACAAATGGAATTGGAATTTAATCTTGTACTCAACTCTATGGGCATATAGGACATCGGTGAGAAATGCGACCAGATTATGCCCTTTCAGTTGGTGTATGGTCTAGAAGTTGTCTTACCAATTCAGTGTGAAATTTCATCTCTCAAGCTCATAATTGATCTGCTTCCCAAAACTTTGGAGCAAGAGGATTGTTTCTTAGAACTAATCCACTTAGATGAAACCTATTGTGATGTCGTGCTGGCTAACAAAGCACATAAGAAATGTGTCAAGGTGTAATTTGACAAAAATGTCAAGCCTCGTGTCTTCTCAAAAGGTGACCTAGTCTTGCTCTATGATTAGGACTCTAATAAATTGGGAGTGGGTAAGTTTGAACCATTAAGGATGGGCCCCTACGTTGTTAAATGGGTATTGACAAAAGGAGCCTATGAGCTGATCAATTATGATGGAATTCCACTATCGTAATCCCGAAATGGGTTGTATCTTAAACGTCACCATGCTTGATATAGTGTAGTACACTCTTTGTATATATGCTTTTGTTACATTTTTGTTTTCTTTTAGAGTTCTCATTTTGGTTAGGTAATCCACTTTGCATTTGTTGCAAATGTCAAACTTTTTGGAACCATTTGTTGGGTATGCCGACGGAGCTAGTCATAGTACGCAAAACCTATCTTCTGCGGTCTGGGCCATTTTCGCTCCAAGCAACGAGTTAGTAATTTTTAGGGGGATATGTATTGGTCGATCGATGAACAACATCGTTAAGTATAGCGCGTTGATCGAGCTCCTCTCTAATGCCATTTCACACGGCGTACACCGACTCATTGTCAGGCTAGATTCTCAACTTGTCATTCTACAACTTACTGGCATTTATTTCGTTCGGAACCCAGCTATTTATCACATGTTCCTAAGAGTCGGGATTTTGGAAAGATAGTTTGATTCCATTCAATATCAACACATTTCTGGAAACTTAAACACATTAATTGACTCATTATTAGAAAACTATGTGTTAGATAGACATTTGTAGCATTTGTAAAGAAAGCATTTTACATTAACATTTGATTCAAGATTGCATAACTTAACCAAGATAAAACTCCGAAAAATAAAAAATATATAACTATTTATAGTTTTTACAAAATGTTTTGTGTCTAAGACAAAATCCATCACATGACCCAAAAACTCAAAATGAATGCAGAAAAGCATCCTAGATTAATGATGCTAGTGATAACATGTCAACGCCTGTGTGATCATGCACAAAAGCCGGGTCCGTTGACTCTATACACTAGTTGTGTGGCGCTGTAACTTCAAGGGTAACTCATTTGTCCTGACATCCTAAATACCAAGAGTGAGGCCCTTGATCTGATCCTGTAGCACTGCCAGGGTCTCCGATATGTCCAGATCTCCCTCCCTACAACCTCTCCTACTGGAGCGTCAGCTGCCGCCCATGGGCATGCCGCTAGTCGCACTAGCCCAATATCTGCACACACATATGAGTTAGATTAGTCTTGATAACATTTAAAAACACAAAAACATTATAAAACTAATAAACAAACATGTGGTAAAATCATTTTACCTATAACACTCCACTGTTCTCCAGCTGGTAACACCAAATCCGGGTCACCTCATAAATCCATCCTGAAGTATGGATACTTCACAAAGACCATCTCTTGACGGTCGAACCACTCAAAGAAGGCATCAGAGAAGGAAATCTATGATTTACTAGCATTTCTGGCCATAATATCAACCCACCTCTGCATCCGTGGTTCCCTCGATGCTAGCAATCCTAGTGAAATGTACTGAGGTTGCATTAGTGGAATCCTCTCCAAGGAAAAAGTAGTCAAGATGGAACCATAGCCAAAATTGTTGGATATTCCATTCTTTACCTTGGAGAGCTGATCTTTTATAACAGGAAGTACCGCCTCACACCAATTAAACACCTTTGGTTCCAGGCATTCCAAGGCGTATTGCATGTAAGATCTGTTGGCCAAGTGAAGAGTCGCGCTACCATCCAATCTAGAAAAGGTAAATAAAATGGTCCTCAAGGGACAATCAGTGGCATCCTAGATATTGATCTTTCCATCCCTGCTGGGCTAAGATCCATCTCTACAAAACTGGCGAATATAATCTCTCACATATTCACCCCCACGGGCGGATCCTAATAGCGAGAGAGGGGCACCACGCCTCGATAACCCTGTCAGAAAATAGATATCCTCGACTATAAATGGAATGGATTTGCCTCTAATCTGGAATACCTAGTTGATTGGATCCTAAGCATCGAGAAAATACTACAACAAACTTATTTGTTGCCTCATGCTGGATATATGGAAGAATTTGAGCAAACCACAGTTTCGTAATGTAGTAACTATGCCCTGATCATGTAAGGCAATCATGTCATCTTATTCATGTTTGCGTTCATGCCATGTGATGACCATCTTGATCCAAAAAATATTTGAAACACAGACAAAAGATGAATTAGGATCCAAATTTGAGCAAAAACAGGCAAAAATTTCATGAAAAATTACTATGTAAAGTTTCCCTTTTGCGCCCATCGCACCCTGGCTTTGAGCAAAGTGAGGTGCATACTGACTGGCCAATGTGCAGATCAGTATGCATCACCCCTTTCGATGTAAGCCAAGTGCGACGATGGGAGAACAAATTCCTCAAACCCCAGGGGCCCAGAAGAATGGGAAAACTTGCTCAAAATCAAGAAAGGATGGAATGAAAATGAAGAGCTTAGGGTGAGCTCCTCCCTGGTCCTAATGGCGTGAAGAACAATCCACCGGATCTCCTGAAATCAACTGATGAAATTTGAGGGGGAAAAACACTCCAGAGCTCCAAAATCCCAAATTTGAAATGAAATGATGAAAATGAGAGGTAAAACTACTTTTTATATTACTATTCACATACTTCAAGTAAAATGTTAGTTTTTAATTCATTTCTCAAGCATATATATGTATTTCTAATCAATTTGATCGAGCAATTGAGCAAGTTGAACGATCGGCGAAAGAATCTAAAGTGTTAAATGGTGAATTGAACATCTTTGACTACTGTTATGAGCAATGTTTCTACAAGGTTCAAGCTTGGTAAAAAATAAACCTGCCACTGAGCATATGTTACCACAAGGTTCAAGTTCATTAAAAAATAAACCCGCCTTCAGTGAACAACCTTTGTGATTGGCATGCTATCAACCTTTTGAGCCTTGATTGTGTTCTTCCATCACCTCCATCCTTTTGGCTGATTAAACGCTTCCACTTGATTATTTACCCTTTTGAGGAACAACTACGATGAGTGGCTTTGTTAGCCAACCTCTTCACATCACCATGTTTTGAGAAGTTCCAAGCTTACCAGGAACTAGTTGCTACCCTAAACACCATTCGCTCCTAAAGAACGAGCCTCCTTTAAACTCTTTTCAGACTCGTTAAATATGAAAAGATCGTCGAGCTATTGGCTTTTCCATCTCATTAAAATAATTGAAATGCCATCCCTCCTTTATATTTTATTCTTTTTCGGACCTGCGGGATTATCTCACGAAAAATTTCGAGTGCTTGTCTTTGTCGGCTCGCTAAACTGATCAAAAAGTCATATCTTTTGTATTATTTTATCCTTTTCCAGACTTAAGGGATTATGCTATGAAAAATAACTGTCAGAGTTTCCTTTTCATCCCTTTTGAAACTCTCTAAACATGAAAAGGACCAAGTTATCCTTGTCATTAAACTTGTTAAAACAATAGCAACAAACTTGTCCACCCAGACAAGAATGAGTTTCACTATTGCTAGGCTCGCTAAAACATAGCGACAGGTTTGCCCGAAGGGAAAATTATAGAACAAGCATATGTTATCCTCTTCAAGCTTGAAAAGAATAAAGAGGTACTGGTCAGCAATGACTGGGGAAAAAGGGGAGAAAACTTGAAGAACTTTATTAGTAGCAGGTCGCTCTTGAACATGATACTTTCATTCCATCACCATAATTGAGTTGGGTTGGGTTATTCCGTTCGTCAGTCATATCACCATTGGTCCTCCATACCATCAATTTTTGGGGTTAATGCTACCAATACATCTCAATGTTGCCAATATGTTCAAGAGAATTCATTCAGAGAATTCACCATCCAGTTAATGCCTCATCCACTACAATACCTTCACCCTCCATTTTTCATGATTGCCATTCTTGAACCTTGTATCATCATATCGTTTTCACCTCCAGAAAATCATTTGCTATGCTTCGTGTCGTAGATGTGGGATACATTAAGGCCCTCCTATGATGGGTCACTTATTGTCGACATCAACTCATTATCCAAGAAGTTGACTTGGAAACAACTCTTTCAGTACTTTGAAGCTTGCATGCCTCAATGGCAAGTTTCTCACTTTCGGTGGCAGGTTTACATCAATGGCCTTCGACCAAAAGATTTTGTGTGGTGTTCGACATTGGATCATATATTCACACCACGTGAATTGTACTGTAGTACCTTGAGGGTCATTATCATTATCGGTGATTCCTCTCGTGTCTGTTAACAAATTACATTATTAGCTGGTAATCAGGCGATGTCTTTCCATGTTCGACTTCATGACATCTTTTCACATGGATCGACTTGTACATCGGGTGAAGATTGAATGCGTTTGAAGACCCTAGATCTAGTCTCATCCATCTGGGCTACGATATATTTAGGAATATAAGGACATCAAATGTACACAGAAGCTGCATAGATCATCATCCAAGCTAGGGATGATGACTCTACATATAAAGAATCACCAGTCTGCAACTACAGACGGTTATCTGTTCTATGTACATGAAAATGAATTTATAAAGTTGAGCATGGGAATTCCCACCCCAACTAGATCATGAAAATAATATGATGATGATGTATTGTATTGTATCTTATACATGTCACCTTCCAGTTCGAATACCTTCGATCCTCATGATAAAGAATTTCACCCAACATCTAAAGATTTATGACTTCATGCTTTAGGGGGCAACTGTTATAGACATATTTGGGCACTGCAACCCCAATCTTATTGTTGATAAACCGAGGGATTTTTAACCCCTAAAAGTGTTGTTTCATACCCTAAAGGATCATGGTCAACTGATTACATCACTCCCCAAAAGTTCCACTTAAAAAACCACTCAGAACTGGCCAAAACTGGACCATACTGACTACTTCACTGTCAGGGTGCAATGCATACTGACTGCTCCATTAGCTAGGTGTGATGCATACTAAAGAAGAGATCTAGAGGCTGGAATTTTGTAATTTGTAAGGAAGTGTTGATAGTTTTTCTTTGAGAAGAAGCATTATATTGTTAGGTGATCTTGCTTTTCATGAGGTGAAGAGGGCTTTGATGCTGGATTAGACAGTTGGGTTCTAATTCTCCCATCTATTTTAATAAAGTTCTTTGAGTTTTCCTCCATACATTCATGTACTTGTGAATCTTGTTATTTGTGAATGCCATTGTATGTTCAATGTATTTCCGATTCTGCATTGTTTATGATATAATAGATCGAGATGCTTTGATGGTGTTTTGTTACTTTGTTTCTACAGGTATTATCTAAGTGGGACAAGTAGGAGAGGAGTTGCAAGCTCTATCAAGGGGGAGAGATAAGGAGTGAAGTGAAAGATCCAGGTTGGTCCTTTTGCTTCTCTCTTATCTATCATACATAGAGGAAAATGCAAATTGCTTTGCTTGTTTTTTTCTAGGATAGCTGCCAATCCTAGTGGGACTAGTAGATTGAAAAGACACTAGTTTTCTCATAAACACTATGCATAGTGACTTTTTCTCAAAAATCATCTTGCACTTCTTTAGATTTATCACTCCATTCATGTCAGTGGCCCAATCTATTCCTAGTAGCACGAGATAGGGATTGTTGTCATCGACAATCTCTATCACTTTGAAATATGCAAGCGCGCTCACACCTTCGATATCTACTGTTATTCCTTGTAATATTCCCATCAGTAGGATGCTTTGCACGTCAAGCATATTTCATGAAAAAAAAAATTGCTACAGTTAAAATTCAGGTATATTTTCGATATGCTAGAGTGGTCCTGGTGTGACATGTAGTTAAATTTGTAGATGAAACTTGAAGCTTGTATCGACATTTGAATGGTAACATTTGAATACAGAAGGGTAACTGTTGGTATCGATTGGTATATTTAAATCATTTTGAATGGACAACACATTTAAATCATATATATGGTATCGATTGGACAACGCATTTTTAGTGTATCTGTAAAATATCTTTAAAGTTGTCCCATATTTTTTAAACATTTTCCAGCAATTTAACGCTGCCATATTTTTTATTACTGGCTTCAAGGTCTAGAGAACCAAAGGAATTTATGGTGTTTTCCTTTTAGTGAGCTTTGAAATTGTGATGTCGTTGCTGCTCCAACTTTGTAGAGCTCGCGGTTGATGCCGTTGCTACTCCAACTTTGTAGAGCTCGCGGTGAATGATTGATTATTGACTGTAATATGAATTAAACAACCAAAATTGTTTCCCATGGAAATTTCTTAGTACAATTTCACTGTATATCAGCAGAAGTATTTTTCTATCAGCAGAAGTATTTTTTTATAGAATGCATTCAAGCATCTCTATGGTAGGAATAATTTTCACTGGCAAGGAGAACTATCATGAATGGTCCCGAATGATAAAACACACCCCCATCTTCAATGAGTTATGGAAAGGAGTGTGTGTCGGAGAAGGAGACAATGACCTAGTACAACCTACCTCAGACAAAGAGCTCATCATTTGGGAAAACAAGAACAGCAAAGCCTATGCATTAATCGCATCATCTGTAAATGAAGAGGTGAGTAGCCATATTTCATCATATTCAACTGCCTTTGAAGCTTTACAAAAGCTGAAAGAACTCTATGACTCACATTCTGCACTTGAATTCGTCCAACTCATGATTAAACTCTTCACTCTTGAACTGCAAAATAATGATCCTCTTGCTCTTGCATCTGAAATAAAGTCTATAATGCATGATATCAAATCCACTAAGGTTGAGCTGGATATCCCTCTTATTGCTTTTCTCAAGGCACTTTATCCTACTTACTCCAATTATCTTGAGTCATTGCAAGCAAATGGAAATCTCAAAGAAATAACCTTTGACTCTCTTGTGAAAAAGTTTGCTGAAAGAGAAAAAGCTTTTGGAAAGAAAACAACCCCTGAGTCTTCTGAAGTGACTGTGTGCCTTACTCCTAAAGAAAAACATCCTGCTCAAGATTCTACAAGAGGAAGAGGTGGACGAAGAGGAAGAGGAAGATATTTCTGAGGCAGGGGGTAGACATTCTCAAGGAGAAAAGGCATATTTACACTCTATTCGCTGCAAAAGAAATGGATCACATGATGCCTCTACATGCAAGCTACCATGGGACAAAATTGAGCAGAAAAGAAACCAACAAAAATGTAAAACTGATGATACAGACAAAGGTAAAGCACCTGAATCTGCTCACTATGTTGAGGCACAATGTAACATTGGAGTAAATGAAAATTTGTTTAATGCTTCACTTGCTTCTTGGAAAAATGATTGGTTGCTTGATTCAGGAGCAACCTGTCACATGACTCATAGAAAATATTTTTTTGAAGATTTCACTAACAATGTTGATGGAGCAGTATACTTTGCAGATCAGTAAAAAATCAAGCCATCGGGGCTTGGAACAATCTGGCTTAAACTGCCTGGTATTCTAGACTTTCTTCTGGATCATGTTCTATATCTCCCACAACTCAAGAGAAACTTGTTGTCCTTGGTCCACATCCGCCAACAAGGTAACTCCATTTATATGTTTGATGGCAAGCTTGAGGTAAGAAAAGCATCTGATCACTCACTTGTCATGAGGGGAATAGAAGAAGAAAGGCTTCTCAAACTGCAATGAACACCTGCTCATGCACAACATTTCTCATACAATTCTCATCATGAAGAAGGTACACGTCCATCAAGTTTATTATGGCATGCTAGATTTGGACATTTGAACTATGACAGTCTCTGCTTATTGAAGAAAAATGGTGTTTCTGGTTAGCCTACAATTCCTAGAAAACTTAAGCAATGTGATGCTTGCATTCTAGGAAAGCATAGCAAACAGTCTTTTCATGATTCGCATTCAAGAGCACATAGGAAAATTGAACTCATTCATTCAGATTTATGTGGTCCAATGTCTGTTTCTTCTGCAAATGGAAATAAATATATCATGACTTTTATTGATGACTACACCAGAATCTGCTGGGTTTATTTATTGAAGAACAAATCTGATGCTTTCCAAACATTCAAGAATTTTCATAAATGGATTGAAATGATGCACAATCTCATATTGGGTCTATTCACACTGATAATGGAAAAGAATATACATCAAATGAATTTGAAAACTATCTTCGCCAACATGGGATCAAACATCAAACAATTGTGCCTTATATCCCCAATAGAATGGTGTAGCTGAAAGAATGAATAGAACAATCTTGAATATGGTATGATCCATGATTTTTTTCAAAAATGTAAAGATAATGTTTTGGGCTGATGCTGTTCTATGTGCTGCATATATAAAGAATAGATGTCCATCTAGTGCTATAGAAACAAGACTCCTTATGAATTGTGGTATGGACATGTTCCTTCGGTCAAACATCTCAGGATTTTTGGTTCCACCTGTTATGCTTTGATACCAAAGGTACATAGAAACAAACTTGGTGCTAGAAGTCGTAAGTGTATTTTCTTGGGGAATTCAAATACCTCCAAAGCATACCGCCTCTATGATGAAGAAAATAAAAAGTTTGTTATATCTAGAGATGTAATTTTTCTTGAATCATCCAAATCTGACAATGTTGTTGAGCGGCAATTTGATCGCTTGGATTGATTCGCAAAAATGAAATCATTTCAAGAATTTGAAAATTAGATTCCACATCTTGAAGGGGGGATTCCTATACTAGATCAACATGTGGAATCGTCTTCTGAAGAAGATTCTCCCCCGTCTGAAACTCCAACAACGGATGATGCTTTAAGTGATGTAATTGATAGAATTGGGAGACTCAATCTTGATTCACTCCCAACTCAATCAACAGAGCAGCCTGGACCATCTCAGAAAGGTCCCCCAAAGTGGCTGACAAAGACACTTGAAAGTGTTCATCCTGATGAAATTGGAAAAACAGGAACCAGAAAATCAAACCGACAAAATGGAGGTGATGTAGATGACTCTAATTCACCTGTTGATATGGATGTTTCTTATGATTGTGAATTGAACTTGTCTACAGATTTTGAACCAACTTCCTTTAAAGAAGCTGCTTCTCATGATGAATGGAAAGAAGCGATGCAAAAGGATTATGATGCCCTCATAAAGGACGGCACTTGGAAGCTGGTTGATCCTCCATTTGGAACCAAACCAATTGGCTGCAAGTGGGTCTACAAGAACAACTACAAAGCTGATGGCTCACTTGACAAGCACAAAGCTAGGCTTGTGGCAAAAGGTTTTGCACAAAAGGAAGGGGTCAATTATGAGGAAACTTTTGCCCCCACAACAAAATGGGCCGCCATTCGGACACTCTTTGCACTAGCAACTCAGAACGGTTGGAAAGTCCATCAAATGGATGTAAAAATGGCCTTCTTGAATCGAGATCTAAAAGAGAATGTTTTTATGTCCCAGCATTAAGGATTTGCTGTGAAAGGACATGAATATAAAGTATTGAAACTTGTGAAGTCCTTGTATGGCCTCAAACAAGCACCATGAGCCTGGTATGAAAAACTAACTGAGCATCTTCTGAAACTCAACTTCAATCATTATGATCATGATGATGCAACTTTATTTGTCAAGAAAGTTGGCAAAACAGTTGTATATCTTGTGGTATATGTAGATGATATTTTGATGACAGGGAACAATGAAAGCTACATTGCATCCATAAGAAGGAATTGGGGAAAAGTTTTGAAATGACTGATTTGGGCTATGTTCATTACTATCTTGGCATTGAAATAACCCAACATCCAAAGTCCATATTTCTTTCTCAAAAGAAATACATTGGAGATCTGTTGAACAGGTTTGGCATGACAGAATGCAATCCTCTTACTACTCCAATGGAACAAAACTTAAATCTCACATCTATTGAAGGAAAGAATTTGAGGATGCAACAAAGTATAGACAGCTTGTAGGAAGTCTCAACTACCTAACTACTACCAGACCAGACATTTCGTTTATTGTTGGAATCCTCTCTAGGTTTATGCAAAAGCCTTGTGAGGGACATTGGTCTACTGCAAAAAGAGTTCTAAGGTACTTGAAGGGAACTCAAGACTTTGGAATCAAGTACACACAGGTGGATGACTTCAGTTTGATCGGATACTCTGATTCAGACTTCGATGGAGACAAAGAAACTAGAGTATCTACTTTAGGATATGCTATGAGTCTTGGATCAGGAGCTGCCTCTTGGAGATCACGCAAATAATCAGTTCCAGCAGATTCCACAACAGAAGCAGAATACGTGGCAGCAGCTGAAGCAACAAAAGAAATTGTGTGGATCGGGAAAATTCTTGAAGATTTGCAGGTAAAACAAGTACAATCAACTCCACTCATGATTGACAACACCTCTACAATAAATTTGGCCAAGAACCCAAAGTTCCATGATCGAACGAAGCATATCAACACTAAATATCATCTGATTTGACATCATGTTGAGGCCAAAACAATCCATCTCCGTCATTGTTCCACAAATGAGCAAATTGTAGACATCTTCACCAAATCACTTGGAAGGGAAAAGCTTGAACGATTCAGAATGATGCTTGGACTCACCAACATCCCTTCAGATTAAGGGGGGGATGTTGACACCTAATCTTCATGATTGGGGGAATTTTATGTAAATAATTAAATTAGGAATGTGAACAGTCATCGGGAGATGAACTGAACAATCACTCCCTATTGTATATAACAATGACCTACCTATGGAATAATATATGAATCAATTGTTTGTTTTGTGGAGTTACTACCTGGCCTATAGCATTCCAACTTAGGCCTTCCCATGTGCTTCGATGTCTGCTTTGCGAGGACGTTTGTATCCGACCCTAGATCCAGAATCACTTGATCCATTTCATATTCCTTGATTTGCACACTTAATCTCATCTCCCTTCCTATTTGCATTGTGTGCTTCTCGAGCTTCTGACTACACACAGTTCTTCTGACCCAGCACACCTAGTGATGAGTTCTTGTAGTCCCTTCATAGCCTTGCTGTCGTGCAACAACTTCATGCATGTCTCCAGAAAGGTAGTGAGCATTGATGGGTCCATCTCCGGTTCTAGTTTGTATTTACTACCTAAAGTGGAAGCCTCCATGAAGCTCTTCTTAGCTTCCATGAATGTATCCTTTGTTCGCTCCAAATTGAACTCTGATTCCTTTGTTGGAGCCTTGCAAATCCAGGCACTTTTTTCGGGATACTTGCCCTCGTCATCTCCTATCATGTTACCACTTTGGAGCACGATGTTTACATTTGTTTCCTCTTCGCGTGGCTCAGACCTCATCATTTGTAGGTTCTAAGTCGAGGGAGGTTGGAGTGTTCCTTTATCGTGCAACCTCACTATCAGTGTGGGGTAGTCCTCCATCTCATGATCGAACTAGGTACAATGTAAACATGATGCTCTCGTCATATTTTTACAATCACGACATAATTCCCTGGCCCTCCGCAATTGTAACAAATCAGTTGTCTGTGACCCCTTCTTGGTCCCATTCCACCTCGACCTCGTTCGCGCCCCTAAAATCCAATGCATGCCATCCCTACATTTTGATTGAGGGCTCGCATTTTAGTCTGAACTTTGTAGGTAGGATTCTAATCCATCGTCAGTTTATAACTTCTACAGGTGTTCTCATCATGGCCTATTGATTTGCAGAAGTTACAGAACAATTGCTAGGACATTTGTATATACTTCTGTAATAGGTGGCAGTTATCTGTAGCATGCTTCCCTCCTATCAGACAAATTGCACACCATAATGTAGGCACCACGCTCGGTCCTACTTATGCCTCTGGTCTCAATGGCATTGGTCCTCCTCCCGCCAGGTAGTTCAAAAAGACTAGACAATGGTCGTTGTCATGTCCCTGGCCTTTGCACTTTATGCCCCATACCTCCTCGCGCGCTTCAGGGTGAGTTGTCCTGTCTTGCTTCAAACTCTACATCTCCAGACACAAAGTTTTCAACTACGCATGGATATATTGCACTCCCAGGTTAGGATATTGTATCAGGGTCTCATGCAATCTCATTGTGATCTCCAAAGCTTTGGTCTGAGTGGATAGCTTCTGCTATGATAGCGCTATCCTTAGATGTAGCGTTAGTGACGCTATAAACCATGCACAGTGTTGCCCATCTGTCAAGGTCATGTTGGCTTCGTGAATCATAACCTTTAGTCTCTGATCCAGCTCCCAGGGGGTCTCACCTGGAAGCATTGCAATTTCCTTAAACCCAATAATCGACTGCGTCTATAATTTTGGCCTGCTAAATTCCCTGTTTAGCGCAGCTTGGATATTTGTGATCCCTACGATTGGATTATCATTGGAATGCTTAATGTACCATGTCAGTGTGCGATCCTGCAACGCGCTTACCAATGTTTCCTTCTTTATATTTTCATCCATGACTCCTTGTGCTTCCCATATAGCCTTTACCACGAACCAAAATTGGTTCGGATCTTCGTTCCCTACTCCTTTGAACACCAGCAAATTTATTGCACTAGGCATATTGAACTGTGGTGGTGGCGGAGGTGGTGTAGGCAGAGATGGGGGTGAAGATGGTGAAACGGGTGGTGGTGTAGGTGGGGGTGGTATGCGTGGGATTAGCTGCCTTATTAGAATAATCCACTTCTTGGTGAAACTTTCACAAGCTCTTCCTCGCTTTCCCGCCAAGGAGAAATCAAGGGGCTAGTTTCTATCTCTACATTACCTTCATTTCTATAGATCCTCCCACTTCGCGTAATCCCAAACATTAATTTATTTTCATAACCCGCTTTTCACACAGTAGCACCTTAATCCAAGTGTTCAAATATTTAATGTCCTTACATCACGGTCCTTTGAGGAAGCGTTGTTCTGCCTAACTGTAGTTGACTAAAGTATCTACCGCGAACTCGATGATAAATCCTCCTATAATTTAATTGAGCCAATGGTCTACAATGTGTGAAATCTTATCTTCTGATGCTTCGAATTTGTGCACCAACTTTGGAGTCCACACAATAGGTTTGTTGAGCCTATACCTTCCTTGATTGTTTGCTACCTTCGCAATCCACTCGTACAACTCAGAGGGGAGGATGATAAGAAAATTCCATGTATTTCCATATATAAGTAGCGCTCTAACCACTATTCCTTCGATACTCACGGATTCCTGTTTTCTTGATTCACGAACTCGTGAATATTTCTATCTGCCACTCTTCAGTTTCTTTCTTTGTCGGATTCCAATAACACGACATCAGACATATCTTATGTAGATCCCGGTCTTGGCAATGGAACCATTTATTGGCTTGTTGGGGTCTGACCCAGGTTCAAAGGTGATTTAGCCAAACAAATCCCGATACTACTGGCCCTTTCAGCAACAGTCCGCAAAGCGCGGACTGAGGTCTCACCCGAAGTAGTATGGGAGGGTGCTAGAACTAGGCTTTTGCACCCTGGAGATATCTGATGAGTTCAAGTGGTTCGCGGTTCGACCCTGTGCACACGTTGCTACGTGCACTTACCTATACCTCGCAGCTTGAGGTGTTGCCTTCGCGCAGCCCTACTCAGGGGCCGAACATTGTTATTACCCAAGCCTTTAATAGTATTTCATTGTTAGTTGATTAATTTAGCTTACTTGCATTCTTTAAATTATGTGTAGCAATATAAATCATTCATACAGGTGCGCGCAATAAATAAACAATATATTTGCAATTTATATCAAACATGTAATAACCCAAGAATAGATACATAGAATTAAGATAAAACTTCTCTTTATTATTTTCTTCCTTGGTTATAGAGTCAACTCCACCCTGTGCACTCAGCTGCAGGGGTCCGCGCACTCAGTTGCGGACTACTAGGCCTATATGCACTCAACTACAGAGCCTTCTCCTACTTTATGACCCAAGACACACTTAGACTCTTACTCTTTTCTTCTACTTTGCTATATATTACTTAGGTAGTTTGTTCTCTTTTACACTTAGAGTCTCGCTCTATTTATACAATCTGACATTACATTACAATACTAGGGCGAACAACCCTGTGACTCTATCATACATTCTGTGCTCCACGCCCGTAATTTGTGGAGTCTTTACAACAAGATTAAGTCAAAACTTGGGCTTTGAGCCCAAAAACATGCCTTGGGGGGATTCCATGCCCAACACAGACGGACGGATGAGCAAACATGCAAGATGTGCTCATGGATGGACATATGAATGAACATGCACCTTTTGCAAACAGACGAACTTGTCAAGCCTTCCAACATACAAGCAAGGAGAAACATGCAAAAGCAACATCAAGCAAACCAACAACCATCAAAGACTCCGTGCACTTTGCCATGCGGAGTTGAAGCTATGACACACCATGAGGATATCTGTTACCGGGAATAGTGTCCACTTAGATGTTGCTATTCCCACTAAGACTGGTTGCTATCCTAGAAACAAACAAGTAAAGTATACTTTCCCTTTCCTTTATGAAAATAGATAGGAGTGGAACAAAGGAGACCAACCTTAGTCTTGCGCTTGATTTCCTCTCCTTCCTGATAGAGCTTTTCCACTTCTTCTTCGTCTGCCCAGCTTCAAAGAGCACCTGTGGAATCACACCAACATACTACTATCGAAGAACAAAGATCTATATTCATAAATAACACAGGACCAAATGTGTGTTAACCATAAAAATGCATATATAAGTAAACATACAAGAATATGGAGGAAAACTTGAATAGCTTTATTAAGATGAAAAGTAGCAAGAGGATTACAACCATATGTTCTGACCCAACATCATCCTCCAGCTAAAAAACCCTTCTTCAACTCAAGTAAATCTTATATCATCCAACACTATGAATATACACCAGAAAACCAACAACACTTCTCTACAAGATACAAAATTCCAGCCTCTGGATCTCTGTGATGAGGGGTCCATATATAGATGATTGAAGGGAGGTGAGTCATCTTCTGGGGTCTTGATTAGTGTCCTTCTCTCTGATAGTTCCTGCTTCCACTTGGAGAATGGTGATCTCTTACTCATCCCTGGTCGAAAACAAAGAGGCAAGTGTCAGAGGGGAAGCTTCTGGAAGCTTCTGGAAGATTCCATGATCTTCCACCTCGCATTTTGTCCCTCCCATTTGTCCATTCCCGACCATCGCACCCTACAGAGGAGCCATTCAGTATGAATCGCACCTTGTACACTAGGAAGATGATATGCATCGCACCCTCTGCACTGGGTTTTCAGTATGGTCCAGTTTTGACCATTTATTAGCATTTTTTAGTGGAGAACTTCTGGGAGATGATGTAATCAGCTGACCTTGTTCCTTTAGGCAGTGAAGCAAAACTTTTAGGGACTTAGGAGCCCTCAGTTTATGGACATTTATGATTGGTGTTGAAGTGCCCAAAAATGTCTATAATAGTTTCCCCCTAAACCATGAGGTCGTTAATCTTTTTCATGTTGGGTGAAATGCTTTATTATGAGGATCCGAAGTTTTTACGAGCTGGGAGGCGACCTGTAATAAGATACAATACAATACATTATTTTGACAACATTTTTTCATGATCTAGCTGAGGTGGGCATTCCCATGCTCAACGTTATAAATTCATTTTCATGTACATAGGACAGACAATCATCTGTGTGGTAGACTAATGATTTGGACTCATCATCTTTTGATTTGGATGATCATCTGTTTGGCAATGATGTACACTTGATGTCTTTATATTCCTGAATATATCATAGCCCGGATGGATGAAACTAGATCCGGGATCTTCAAAACTCATTCAATCTTCACTCGGAGTACAAGTCGATCCATGTGAAAAATGTTCTGGAGTCGAACATGGAAAGACATCGCCTGATTACCAGCCAATGATGTAAGTTGTTAACAAGCGTGAGAGGAATCACCAATAATGACAATGACCCTCAAGGTACTACAGTACAATTCACGTGGTGTGAAAAAGGACTTGGCGTTGAAAACCACGTAAAATCTCTCGGTCGAAGGCCATTGATGTAAACCTATCGCTGAAAGTGAGAAACTTGCCATTGAGGCATGCAAGCTTCAAAGTACTGAAAGGGTTGTTCCTAAGTCAACTTCTTGGATAATGAGCTGATGTCGACAAGAAGTGACCCGTCACAGGATGGCCTTAATGAATCCCACATCAACAACATGGAACAAAGCAAATGACTTTGGAGGTGAAAACAATCTGACGATACAAGGTTCAGGGTGGTGGTCATGAAGGAATGGAGCATGAATGTATTGCAATGGGTGAGACACAGGCGAATTTTCTGAATGACTTCTCTTGAACATATCGGCGACACTGACGATGGATTGGTAGCGTTAAACCCAAATATGGATGGTGTGATGGACCAATGGTGATGACCAGTGAACGGAACAACCCAACCCAACTTGGATGCGGAAGGAAAGTGTCATGTTCAAGAGCGACTTGCTACCAATAAAGCCTTTTCAAGTTTTCTTCCCAATTTTCCCCAATCATTACTGACCAGTACCTCTTTATTTTTGTCAAGATTGAGGAGGATAACATATGCTTGTTCTATAATCCGCCCTTCGGGCGAACCTATCGCTATATTTTAGCGAGCCTAGCGACAGTGAAACTCGTTCTCATCCATTTGGACGAGTTTGTTGCTATTCAGCTTTAACGAGTTTAATGACAAAGATAACTTGGTCCCTTTCAATTTTAGAGAGTCTAAAAGGAACGGAAAGGATACTTCAATGATTCTTTTTCGTCATGTAATCCCTTAAGTCTGAAAGAGTGTAAAATAATACAAAAGGGATGAATTTTCAATAGTTTTAACGAGCCGAACAAGACAAGCGCTCGATCTTTTTGTGTAATAATCCCTCAGGTCCAAAAAGATTAAAATCTAGAGGAGGGATAGCACTTCCGATGACTTTAACGAGCCGCAGAGGGCAATCGCTCGGCAATATTTTCATATTTTACGAGTCAGTTGAAAAGAGCTTAAAGGAGACTCGCTTTCGAGGAACGAGTGATGGTTTTGGGTAGCAGCTGATTCCAAGTAAGGTTTGGAATTCTCCAATCATGGCAGTGTCACAAGGATGGCCAATAGAATCACTCTTCGCAAATGTTTCTCGAAGGGGTAAACAATCATATGGGGGTGAATGATCAGCTAAAAACAGAGTGGAGGTGATGATGAGAACACGACCATGGCTCAAAAGCTAGCGATAAGGCATTCACAATGGTTATTTACCAGTTCATTTTTTAATGAGCTTAAACACTGGGGGAAACATTTTCTCATGACTTATGTTTATTTTTTAACGAGCTTGAACTCTGTGCTAAAACCTGCTCGTTGAAATGGTCATTGAGTCTTTGATTCACCATTAGCATTTTGTTCTTTCAAATATTGTACTACCTGTTCATTTGCTTCATCAAACCAATTAGAAATGAAAACATATGCTTGATAAATGAGTTAAGAACACTAATATTTTACTTGAATTACGTGCATGGTAAATTAAAAGTTACTTTTACCTCTCATTTTACCATTTCATTTGAATTTGGTTTGTTGGAGCTCTGGAGGTGCTTCCCCCCCCCGATTTTCACCAACTGATTCCGGGAGATTCTGTGGATGATTCTTGAGCCGCTTGGACCAGGTAGGAGCTAAACTTGTGCTCTTCAAATGCATTCTCTTCTTTTTGAATTCTAAGCCTGTTTCCTTGCTCTGCTGAGCCTCTGGGGTTTGAAGAACTCACCATGGCACCATCACACCCTTCCTTAATTGAAAGGTGCGATGCATACTAGTCTTCTCACTAACTAGTCAGTATGCATTGCTCCTAGTACACTTACTAGGGTGCAATGGGCGCAAGGAGGAAACTTTTTGCACAATTTTCTCATAGATTTTTGCCTGTTTTTTACCAAATGAAGATCCTGACCCTTCTTTTGTTTTCTTTTCAGAGATTCATCGGAGCAAAATGGTTGTTACATGGTGAGAACGTGAGCATGAAGAGGAGGACGTTGTTGCTTTACATGATCCGGGCACAATAGCTGCATTGCGTAATTGTGGCTTGTTGAAGTTTTTCCCTCTCTCTAGCATGAGGCAAAAAATTAGTTTGTTGCAATATTTCCTCAATGCCTAGGATCCTATCAACCAGGTGTTCCAAATTAGGGTCAAATCGATCCCCTTGACTGTCGTGGACATCTATTTTCTGACCAGATTATCGAGGCATGGTGCCCCTCTCTCATTATCAGGCTCCGCCCGTGGGGGTGAGTCCGTGAGGGAGTACATTCGTCGGCATTGCAAAGAGGGATCTCAGCCGAGTACAGATGGCAAGATCAATATCCGAGATGTCACTGGCCGGCCCTTGTGGACCATTCTGTTCACTTTTGCTAGACTGGCTGGTAGTTCTGCTCTTCACATAGCTAACATGTCTTACATGCAATATGCTTTGGAATGCCTTGAACCGAAGGTGTTCAACCGGTGTGATGTAGTACTCTCTGTCATGAAAGAACAACTGACCAAGGTGAAAAGCGGAAGATCCAAGAACTTCAGCTATGGTTCTATTTTGACCGCTTTCGCTTTGGAGAGAATCCCACTGATGCAGCCGCAGTACATTTCACTTGGCCTACCTCCACCGACTGAACCACGGGTGCAGAGATGGGTTGACCTCATGTCTCGGCATGTTGGCCAGCCCCATATGTCTTTTTCTGATACTTTCTTCGAGTGGTTCGATCTTCAGGAGATGGTTTATGCCAGGTTCCCATATGCTGGCATGGATTTCCGGGGTGACCCGGATTTGGTGTTGCCGGCCAGCAAGCAGTGGGGTGCTATGGGTAATTCTTCTAACCATATCTCTGTTCATTGTTTTTTACAATGTTCTTATGTTTTTTGATAAAGACTAATCAAAAATCATATGCTCATGAAGATGTTGGACCAGTTCGACTGGCAGTACGCCGCAGAGACCCAGCGGCCACTCCAGCAGGAGATACTGTGGGGAGGGCCATCCTTCGCGACCTTGACGTGGTCGAGAATCTTTCAGCACTACAGGACCAGATCGAGGGTCTTACCCTTGGTATCCCGGATGTGAGGACCAACGAGCTGCCTCTGCAATTGCAGCGACATACTACTGGAGTGCCGAGTCGATGGACTAGGCTTTTACGCATGATTACACAGGTGGTGACTTCTTATCACCAACATCATTAGACTAGGGTTCCCCCTAGCATTTTGAGTTTTGGGTCATTTGACCAATTTTGTCTTGGTTACAAAACATTATCTATAAACTATAAACAGTTATGAATATATTTTTTATTTTCAGAGCTTTACTTTGGTTAAGTTACATGATCCTGCTGCATATATTGATGTGATGCTACTTTTTATAAATGTCGCAAATGTCTATCTAACACATAATTTGCCAATGAGTCTGGTAATGTGTTTAAGCTTCTGGAAATATGTTGATATTGGATGAAATTGAACTGTCTTTCCAAAATTTTGACCCTTAGGAACATACGATAGATAGGTGGATTTCATACATCATAGATGCCAGTGAGTTGTAGAATGACGAGCTGTGAGTCTAGCCTGACGACAAGTCGGAATATGCCATGTGTGATGGCATCAGAAAGGAGTTCTATTAATGCATTGTACTCAACGATATTTTTCGTAGACCGATCAATACACACTCCTCTGAAACTTACTAACTCACTGTTGGGATTGAAAATGGCCCATGCCGCAGAAGACAGGTTCCGCGAACTACGACTTGCTCCGTCAGCATATCCAACGAACGATTCTAGTAGGTTCGACATCTACAACGAATGGAAAAAGTGGATTACTTAACCAAATTAAATGCTCTTGGAAAAAACAAAAATGTAACAAAAGCATGAGGATTCTATGCGAAATCAAGCATAGTAACGCTTGAGGTACAACCCGTTGCGAGGTTGCGCCAGTGGAATCCCATCATAGTCCATCAACTCGTAGGCTCCTTTCGCTAATACTCGTTTAACAATATAGGGACCCATCCATAACAATTTGAATTTCCCTACTCCCAATTTATTGGATTCCTGGTCGTACACTAAGACCAGGTCACCTTCTGAAAAGACGCAAGGATTGACATTCTTGTCGAACTGTGCTTTGACTCGCTTCTTATGAGCTTCGTTAGCCAAAGCTGCATCACGACGGGTTTCATCCAAATGGATTAGTTCCAAGAAATGAGCCTCTTCTTCTGAGGTTCCAGGGAGAAGGTCGACTACGAGTTTGAGGGAGGAGATTTCACATTGAACCGGTAAGATTGCTTCCAGACTGTACACCAATTCAAAAGGTGTGAATCCAGTTGCATTTATTACCGATGTCTGGTATGCCCACAAGGCCGAGTACAGGATTAGGTGCCAATCCCATTTATGGACTCTGATCATCCTTTGCAACATGTGCTTTAGGACTTTTTTGATTGCTTCAACTTGTCCGTTAGCTTGTGGATAGTATGGAGTAGAGCTGTCATGGGACAGTCCTAATTTGGCAGCCAACTCAACCATCATGTGATTGCGAAAATGTGATCCATGATCTATGACTATGGCCTGTGGAACCCCGAATTTGGAGACTACGTGATTGAAAAAGAAAAGGGCAGCCGTTTCGTCGCTGTTGTTCAATGTAGGCATCACCTCGGCCCATTTGGTAAAATAGTCCACCGCGACTATTATGTACCCATGCTCCCCGGCTGAGGTGGGGTTACATGTCATGAAATCTATGCCCCATTTGGCGAATGGCCCAACAGTTGCTACTAGTTGTAGCGGTGCGGGTGGTCTTCTGGTTTTTCTATCGAAAATTTGGCAAGCATGACAACTTCTAACTCCGGTTATGCAATTCTTGAACATTGTTGGCCATAAGTATCCTTCTTGTAAAATTTTTTGCGCCGTAGCATAACCGGATTGATGCCCTCCACACGCGCCTAAATGGTAGTCATTCAAGACCTTTCCGGCCTCCTCAAGGGTGAGGCACCTCCGCAGAACTATGTCGATACCAAGACGGTAAAGAGTATCACCGACGATCACGTAGTCTTTTGCTTGGTATCGAATACGTCGTTGTTCAGAGCGTGAGGTATTAGACCTATATGTTTGTGCCTGGAGATAAATGATTATATCTCTATACCACAAATCGATTGAAGATATCAGAAAGAAATTTTCATCCACGATTGCTTCTTCGGATGTTGCATCGTTGGACGACGATGGGAGATTGCATAGTAACTCCGCGAATACTAGGGCTTTCCTTGATTTGGATTTTTTGAATTCCAAATCAAACTCTTGTAGAATTGCTATCCATTTTGAATATTTTCCCTCTAGCAACTGTCGCGACAATATATAGGTGATGGGGTTGCAATCTGATAAAATGGTAGTTTTCCTGAAGAGGACGTAGTGTCAAAATCTCTGTATCACTTGAACAGCCGCGAGAGTGAGCTTTTCAACGTAGGAGTATTTCATTTCCATATCATTTAAGTTTTAGCTTAAATAATATAAGGATGTTCAATTCCATTGTCTTCTTGAACTAAAACCATTTCTATGGTTGTATCTGCTGCAACCAGATATAGGTTAAAGTCTTTTTGATAATCAGGAGCATACATTAATGACGCTTGTATTAGAGATTTCTTTAAATCATTAAAGGAGGCTGGCGCGACCTGGTCCCAAACGAAGGGTACTTCCTTTCTCAATAGACGAGTATAACCTTTAGCTAGTTCGACATAGTTTGGAATGAACCTCCTGAGGAAATTTGCTTTCCCTTGGAGTTTCTGAATCTGAAGCAAGTTTGAAGGTGGAGGCAAATTGATGATTGCCTGAACCTTGCAAGGGTCGAGACGAATCCCATCCTTTGAGACGACGAAGCCAAGTAAATGACCAGAACTGACACAAAACACACATTTGTGCGTATTTAGTCGTATATTGTAGTGTCGGCAACGTAGAAATATTGCTCTAAAATGGCGCAGATGATCGGTCCGCTTTCACGAATGAGATGGGAGATCATCGAGATAAGGTTGAACGATGTTTTTGATGTCATGGAAAGCATAGTTCATTGCTCTCTGAAAATTTTCCCCTGCGTTCTTTAAACCAAAGGGTAGCTTGCGATATGCGAATGTGCCCCACAGACAAATGAATGCAGTCTTTGACTCGTCCTGTGGGTAGATAGTTATTTGATTATACC
Source organism: Pinus taeda (assembly GCA_000404065.3). Taxonomy (NCBI): domain Eukaryota; kingdom Viridiplantae; phylum Streptophyta; class Pinopsida; order Pinales; family Pinaceae; genus Pinus; species Pinus taeda. Next base: position 233,139 of record APFE030209668.1, read on the forward strand.
CGGAAAATCCATCCATAAATG
>APFE030209668.1:249189-265528 GCA_000404065.3 Pinus taeda
TCGATTGGACAGATTCTTGGCCACAAAACACTTCTTTAGCAAAGATGTGTACTACGAAGCAACAATTCTACCATGTCTGGGTCGGACAACTGGCCTATTAAAGTCGAAGTAGAAATGAAACAAGGATCCGAAACACACCTTTTAGGTTTTTGGCATTTTGGCTAAGAGAACTGACCCTCATAGATAAAATGAAGGAGTGGTGGAATGAGAGCGAGATAGTAGGGAGAAACTCGATGCACACTTTTCAACTCAGACTTAAAGATCTAAAAGGCAAAATAAAGAAATGGAATAAGGATGAATTCGGAAACATACAGAAGGAACAAGAGTTAATCCAAGCAAGGATGAAGGAAGTACAATAACAAATAATCAACGAAGGCAGAAGTGAAGGGCTAGCAGAGGAAGAAGGGCTGATTAATAAAATTGAGGAAAGAAGACAACAAGAAGAACTATTATGGAAACATAAATCCAGAATTCAATGGTTAAAGGAAGGAGAAAGAAACAAAATATTTTTTCGCAAAGCAATGATCTGTCATAGGCAGCAGAACAAGATTTTCTCCCTAGCTGATCAACACGGCAATCGTCTTACTCAAAAGGAATACATGGAGAAACTATTAGTGCAACACTTGAAAGGGCTACTAATGGAACCAAACATAAGAAGGGAGGAGAATATAAACAAAATCTTAAAACACATCCCCAACCTGGTGAGTAGAGATCAGAACATGTCCCTACTAAGAGAAATATCTAAAACATATTGGGTTGTGTTATATTCTTTCCACGACTAGTCCACGTAGTTAATCGGGGGGTTAGGAGGGGGGCGGAGCCCCCCCTTCATTGCGCTGATTGCATAGCGGGGGGAGTTACAGGGGGTTTGAGGGGTGTAGGTAACCCTACTCTATGGGGTTTGAGGCAGAGCCCTCGAAAATTTTGGATTTGGACCCTATGTTAGGTTGGGCAAACCTACCTATGGTTTTGTGCATGATTTTCGCACATGGTTTTGGACATGATGGTTTTTGGTCCATGGTATTGGATGCTTTGCCATATATAAATATGTATTTTAACATTGAAATGAAAATAATGAAAAATCAAGCTGGTAGTCTTGGTTTTGGGATCCAGGGGGAAATCTCTGTGAAAATGTGTTTTATGTGTTATGGTCTCGCACTGTTTATTTTCTATGTTTTAGAATTCGCATGCAGGTAATTTTTGTATGGGGTTAAAACCTACAAAACAGAGGTATAAGAAGTCATTAGGAATATGGTGAGAAACAAAGCACGGGGGATAGATGGGTTCACAACTGAATTCTTCCAGGTGACATGGCCATTCGTGGGCAAAGACATAGGGAAATTACTTATGGAGTCGAGGAGCACCAAAAGAATTCACCCGACCTTAAATTCCAATATCTTTTTGTAATGTCATATACAAAATCATGGCTACAATTATGGTTAATCGTTTAAAGCCTATCCTACCTAGGTTGATATCTTAGGAACAAATATGGTTTGTCAAAGGAAGACAAATAACATATGGCATAGTGGTGGCACAAAAGGAAATTCATTCATTGAAAACAAAAAAAATGAAAGGAATTCTAGTTAAAGTGTATTTGGCAAAAGCCTATGATCTACTGAATTGGGATTATTTACAAGGAATATTGAAGGCATTCGGCTTTGATGAAAAATTGATAAGCTAGATAATGTCGATGCTATCAACTCTAGTTCTGTAAATTCTACTCAACGGATCACCCACATAGGCGTTTAACGCAACCAGAGGACTCAGACAAGGTGACCCGCTTTCCCCTTTTTTGTTCATCCTAGAAGCAGAAGGCCTCGAAAAGTACATAAAGGAGAAAGTTCGAAGTGAATAGTACACTGGCCTCAAACTATGGGGAAATGATCTACCGTTAACTCACCAGCAATTTGTAGATGACATAATGATGTATGGACATGCATCGCTCAAGGAAGCCAGGAAAATAATGGAAATTCTCATAGACTTCAGTAGAGATTCAGGGACGGAGATAAAAAAAGAGAAGTCTGATATATTTTTCTTCAATACAACAACACCCTCACAAGCATTCTTAGTGAGAGTAATGGGATTCCGAATAGAAAATTTCCCCTCAAAATACTTGGCAGTCCAGTTAAATGATCAACAAAACATAGTGGCAAACTAGAAACCCCTGTTGGGAAAAATCCAAAGAAATATGCAGAACTCGACATTGAGGGCAATGAATATGCCAAGTTGCGTAATACTACTGAGATCAGTATTACAATCTATCTTAATCTACCAACTCACCAGTCAAGTGACTCCTAAAACAGTATTCCAAAAGGGGATAGACATCTTCAAAAAGTTTTTATGGAAATGGCCTAAAACAGAAAAAAAATGAGCTCTTCTATCATGGAACGGACTCAGAAAACCCTTAAACGAAGGAGGACTAGGACTCCAAGATCCCTATATACTAAATCAGGTCATTGGGGAAAAGTTATGGTGGAGATGGATCTAGGGAGGGGTAGACCTATGGAAACAATTATAGGAGAGGAAGTATGACACGTCTAGATCAACAGAAGAAAAATTGAGACTCCAAGACAACAAGAAAGGTTCAGTAGTATGGAACATAGCTTCAGATAAGAGAGATCTAATCAGCAACAATTTCTGGGAAATCAGGGAGGTAACAAAGCCAATTTCTGGGAAGAAGCATGGCAACATAGAGAAAAACTAAACAGTAAGCTTGAGCTTGAAGAAGTCCACCAATATACCATCATCCATGGGGAAAAAATAGTTAAAAACTTCTAGAGCATGAAACCTAGACAATACTATAGAAAGTGGAAACAAAAACATGACTAGCCAGATGCACTAGAAACACCCTAGTGGAAGTTATATGAAAATGAAATGGAAACCTGGAAAGTAGAAAAAGCAAAAGGGCTAGACATAATTTGATGGGGTTACATGATTAAAGGGATGTTCACAATTAAAGAGGGTTATCAACTACAAGCATAACATCTCAGGCATCAAGAGACAAATATTTGGGAAAGCATATGGCAAGAAAAGACATGGCCAAAGGTTTCCTTCTTCATGTGGATCCTACGCCATGGGCGTGCACTTACATGGGATCAACTACAAAAAAAGGGTTGCAAGGACCCTCGATATGAAAATTATGTAAAGAATAAGAACAAACAATGGAGAGCATGACCAATACATGCAGATACAGTGATAACCTGTGGAAAAAACATAATCAACTCTTCAGATTTAGTGATAGGAATCCAAACAACATGAAGACAACAATAGAAATTGGCAGAAAAAGAATTACCAAAAAGCAGTCCAGAACTGAGTTTGGAGAATTTTGTGAGGGTTTATCCTATGGGAAATATTGAAGGAAAGAAATAACTTGATCTTCAAAGAAGAAAGAAGAACTGAAGTAGAAAAATGGAATCAGATAATGTAGAACACAAGAGAGATAATACTAGTAGAGAAATGGTATGAGGAAGATTGGAAAAGAAATCCATAGGAAGAAAGAATAATGAAAGGCTTGAACTTGAAACCTAGTATGCTAAATGCATCCTCGTGCAAGAACCATAACCCCAATGGAGAGTATGAAAATTACTATAAATGGCCTCATAAAGAATTTATCAAACTTAATTTCGATGGAGCTGCAAACCGAACCCTGGTGCAGCAGGGACAGGAGGATTATTTAGACATGACAAAGAGAAAATGCTCAGGTTTTATACCATGGACTACAGCAATCCGACCAAAAATTAAGTAGAGATTCATGCTCTAAAGAGAGGACTAGAAATTGCGATAAGAGAACAATTCCCAAGACTGTAGGTAGAAGGAGACTCGAAAATTGCGATAGAAATGGTGAAGAAGCTACATCAAGGAATCCAGTGGGAAAGAATGAGCCAAAGCTTGAGGAATGCATGGCTAGTCCAAGAGATCAGCAATCTAATTTGATAGATAGGATACATTATCCCAACACATGTCCGAAGGATGGGCAACGTGGCAATGGAAACTCTTACAAAATGGGGATGCGGCCAGGTAGGTAGAAACCTAGATATAAAAGCATAAGGGTTATTGCGAAAGGAGGAAATGAAGAAACTAGTAGAAATACTAGGAAAAGGCAAGAAGCACAAGGATAACCCCCGATGACGGTGTGGAAGAGAAGAGGAGGTGGTCCAGCAACGATGGGAAGTGGAGATGACAGACATCATCCACACGAGCGCAAGTACAAATATCTCTTCGGGATGTGTAGGAAAAGGACAACGGGTAGGGAAGGTGGAAGGATACGACAAAGAGGGAGCAAGCCCCGAGAGGAGGTAGGTAGAATGAAGAAGGGAAGATGGAGAGGAAGGCCTAGGAGCTAGCGGGTGAGCAGGCAGAATGATGCCAGCAAGTGGCAGGATAATGGAGAAGGGATCATGGCTAGAGCAGTCGTAGGCATGCATGAGTTAATGAGAGCCAGAGTGGGAAGGGATAGAGGGCCATCATTATGAGGTGAAGGAATGAGGAAAATGGCGACAAGTAAATTCGATGGACAGGTGTTAGGTACGTTGAAAGGCAGAAGGGAGAGGGAGGTAAAAAAAAGGGTAGAGAGATAGAGGTTAGTTACATGCAGAAGGTGGGACCGAGAGTAGGATCAAAGAAAGGTGGTGTACATAGGATGATGACACAAACCAGGGAAAACAACAGTGCCAACTGTCGTAGACGGTTTAATCATAATCTGCATCCAGTACAGTGTGAAGGAAAGCAAGAAAATAGAGGAAAGGGAATAGGGAGAAGGAAATGGAAACCACTACAACAACAAAATGGGAAGAGATGGAAAATAAATTACTAAGAAGGGCAATACAGGTACAGGTAAAAATACAATTTTGGGGGTGGGAACCTCCAACGAAGAACAACACAAGAGAGGGAGAAAGACAGGATGGGAGCATATGAAGGCCCTCATTGATGCGCACATGGCAGGGAACCCACCCATGGTCAGAGTCCAAATAGAGGGTTAGGAGCAAGAATTAAATGACAGTATTACCAACCAAGACATTTCCATGGAAGAATGGGAAGACATGGTTCAAGACCCGGGAAACACCTGAAGCCGACACAGCCTCTTCAGACAAACGATCTAGCAATATTGGGTCACGAAGAATGTAGTGGTCTAGGACATGACTCTCAACAAAGAAAAGACATAAAACAAAGGTCAGGAGGCACAGGAGGACACCAAAGAGAAATATCCCATCAGAGCAAAGCTACTCAGGGAGATAGCAGCAATCGAGATACAAACATAACGAAATAACTTGGCACTAGGAAGGATTGAATAAACTCTACAGGATATAAAGAGAAGTGAGATGCCAGGTTCTATTGCTAATGCCCCAGCCCCTGTGATTTCCTCGAAGGAAGACTAAAACAGTGATCCAGATAAATTTTTTTTATGTTTCATGATGATTAAATTTTATTTTTCAAAGTTGATTTGTATTATAGATAAAGTAGACAATGTTGTTCGGTTGATAGAGAAAGACTTATATAAATTTTGGACAGCTTTTAATGCTGACAAGTAGCCAACTTGTATTCCTAGAGGCAGCTTGAGGCCACCTGGAACAAATGGAAAAACCTGATTTTGGCCAGTTAATATAAATAGTGAAATTACTACCAAGTTTACGAAAAAAAACAATGAGAAGATATCCACGGTCTAGAGAATTCATCTCTAAGATCCACGAAATCCCGACCATATAAATTGCATGAATGTCACCGTAATAAGTGCTACTGAGAGTGGTTTGGACCAAATTTCCCATTAAGGAGATCAGTGGTTAATATCCATCCCAACATCACAACTTGTACTTTCTAGAAAGCACTATCCACACTCCACAATTTAAACAACACTATTAATTATTCAAGTAGAATCCATTACATTTTTTGTCATATGTGAATTTTGTGATCTCTTTCTATATTTCCTTTTGTGTCCTTAATTAACACGATACAACACTGCTTGCAACAAACAAGCCTATAGGATAAAAAAAATCCATTGTGAGAAAGGATTGGACATTAGTATTTACAAGATGCAATATATCAATAGAGGTAAATATACTAGGCTTGATGTTGATACCAGATAACAATCATGGTCAACTATGTTTTGTAGAATCAATCATGGTCAACCATGCTCCAACATTGCATTGTGACAAGCATTTTCTCAATATGAAAAGCATCCATGGTCAACCATGCTTTAATTCCGCATTGTGACAAAGATTGTCTCATAAAATCAATCATGCTTAAGCATAGTCAAGGATGGTCCAACATTGCATTGTGACATTGATTGTCTCGATATGAAAATCAACCATTTCCAACCATGGTCAACCATGTTTATTTTAGGGTTTATATACCTTGGGTTTATAATTTTAATCCTTTGTGTTTAATATTGTTCCCTTGGGTGCATAATCCCTTGGGGTTTTAGTATTAATCTCTTGGGCTTATTATTCGTATCTGTTTATAATATAAAACACTTGGATTTATTAATCTAAGGTCTCAAACATGGTCAAACATGGTCGCATGTCGCATTGTGACAAATATTGTTTCAATATGAAAATCAAGCATGCTCAACCAAAGTCAGTCGTGGTCACTCATGGTCAACCATGGTTAATCACGTTGAATATAAAATCAAACATGGTCAATCATGGTCACATTATGAGAAACATTGTCTCAATATGAAAAACAACCACGATCAACCATGTTTATTTTAGGGTCAATCATGCTCAACCATGGTGCAACGTCGCGTTTTGACAAAGATTATCTCAATATGAAAATCAACCTTGGTCAACCATGGTCCACCATCACATTGTGACAAAGATTATCTTGGTATGGAAATCAATCACACTCAACCATGGTCCAACGTCACATTGTGAGAAGTATATTCTCTATGGAAATTAACCTTGGTCAACTATGCTCAACATTATTTATTTTAGGGTTTAATCAATTGGAGTTTTAGTATTAATCCCTTGGGTTGATTATTTCCTTAGGTTTATTAATGTATGGGTCCATATTGTCTTAGGTTTAATATTATTACCTTGGGTATTTCGTTGGGTTTATAATCCCTTGGATTTTTATTATTAATCCCTTAGATTTATTAATCACTTGGGTTTATAATATTAGTCATGGCCAACTATGGTCAACCATGTTTTGTAAAATCAATCATGGTCAACCATGGTGTGGCATTGCATTGTGACAAACATTATCTCAATATGAAAACCAACCATGGTCAGTCACGGATCAATGACAAATTGTGACAAATATTGTCTCGATATGAGAAGCAATGATGCTCAAGCACGTCCAAACATGGTCTAGTGTTGTATTGTGACATTGATTGTCTCAATATAAAAAACAACCACTGTTAACCATGTTTATTTAGGGTCAATCATGGTCAACCATGGTGCAACATCACATTCTGACAAAGATTGTCTCGATATGAAAATCAGACTTCATCAACAATGGTCCAATGTCACATTGTGACAAAGATTGTATTAATCTGAAAATAAATCACGGTCAACCATGGTCCAACGTCACATCGTGACAAGTTTTGTCTCCATGAAAATCAATCATGGTCAACTATAGTCAACATTTTTTTTAGGGTTTATAATATTTATTTTAGGGTTTATATACCTTGGGTTTATAATATTAATCCCTTGGGTTTAATATTATTCTATGGGTTCATAATCCATTGGGGTTTTAGTACTAATCCATTGGCTTTATTAATTTAAGGGTCTAAATTCCTAAGGTTTAATATTATTCCATTGGGTTTAATATTATTTCCTTGGGTTTATAATCCATTGGTTTATTAGTATTAATCCCTTGGGTTTATTAATCACTTGGGTTTATAATATCAATGATGTTCAACCATGGTCAACCAAGTTTTGTAAAATCAGTCATGGTTAATCATGGTCACATTGTAATAGACATTGTCTCAATACGAAAATCAACCATTGTCAACGATGGTCCAACGTCACATTGCGACAAAAAATGTTTCGATGTGAAAATCAATTATGCTCAAGCATGGTCAAACATTTTCCAATGTTGCATTGTGACATTGATTGTCTCAATATATAAAAACAACCACGATCAAACTATGTTTATTTTGGGGTCAATCATGGTCAACCAAGGTACAACGTCACATTGTGATAAAGATTGTCTCAATATCAAAAATGATCTTGGTCAAGCATGGTCCAATGTCACATTGTGACAAATATTGTCTCGATATGAAAATAAAACATGGTCAACCATGCTACAATGTCACATTGTGACAATGATTGTCTCTATGAAAATCAAGCATGGTCAACTATGGTCAACATTGTTTATTTTCGGGCTTATAATATTTATTTTAGGGTTTATATACCTTGGGTTTATAACATTAACCCCTTAGGTTTAATATTATTCCCATGGGTTCATAATCTATTGGGGTTTTAGTATTAATCCCTTGGGATTATTAATGTAAGGGTCTATATTCCTAGGGTTTAATATTATTTCCTTACGTTTAAAATCCCTTGGGCTTTTAGTATTAATCCCTTGATTTTATTAATCACTTGGATTTATAACAACAATCATGGTCAACCATGTTATGTAAAGTCAATCGTGGTCAATCATGATCTGATGTTGCATTGTGACAAACATTGCCTCAATATGAAAATGAATGATGGTCAACTATGGTTGAATGTCACATTGTGAAAAATATTGTCTCTATATGAAAATGAATCATGCTTAAGCATGTTCCATGTTGCATTGTGACATTGATTGTCTCAATATGAAAATCATCCATGGTCAACCATGTTTATTTTAGGGTTTATAATATTTATCTTGGGGTTTATATACCTTGGGTTTATAATATTAATCCCTTGGGTTTAATATTATTCCCTTGGCTTCAAACTCCCTTGCGGTTTTAGTATTAATACCTTGGGTTTATTATTCTCTTGGAATTATAATATCAAACACTTGGATTTATTAATATAAGTTTTCAACAATGGTCAAGAATGGTCCAACATTGAATTGTAAAAAATATTATCTGAATATGGAAATCAACCACAGTCAACCATGGTCAATCATGGTTATTTATGGTCAAACATGTTTAATCACAGTCAATATGAAAATCAACCATGGTCGATCATGGTCAAATTGTGACAAACATTGTCTGAATATGAAAATAAACCATGGTCAACCATAGGCCAATGTCGCATTGTGACAAATATTGTCTTGATATGAAAATAATCCATGGTCAACCATGCTTACTTTAGGGTTTATAATATTTACATTGAGGATTATATACCTTGGGTTTATAATATTAATCCCTTGGGGTTTTATTATTCATCAAATAAGTTTATTATTCTCTTGGGTTTATATTATTGCCTTGGGTTTATAATCCCTTGGGGTTTTAGTGTAAACGGAAGGGATTGATATTACAAACCCAAGGGTTGATCCTCAAATCCCAAGTTATTATAAACCCAAGGGACTAATATTATTAAACCCAAGGGACCAGTTTTATAAATCCAAGGTATATAAACACTTACATGACCGTGATTTATATTGAACCTAAAGGATTAACATTATAAACCTATAAATAATATTATACCCTAGGAATATGAATCTTAGATTAATATACCCGAGGGATTGATATTATTATCCCTTGGGTTTATAATATTAAATAATAATTATTATATAGAATTAATTATTTATTCGATGATTTTAAAATTAATAATTGTTAATTAATTAATTAATATTTTTAATAATTAATAAATAATAATAATTATTCATTATGTAATTAATAATCGATAATAATAATATTTTAATGCAATTAGTTTTTTTTATTATTATATTATATTGTTACATATTTATCAATGGTAAATACAAATGAAGCCTTCGGCTATATCAATCACAATAATATTTTTAATGTTCTTGTGCTAGTTTTAAGATTTGGTCTAGTGTATGAACCTGGCTTTAAGTTAGTTTAAGGATTTAATTTTTACTTATGTCTAAGAATTTGAAAAGATTGATTTATATATATTCTTGTATAACAAAATTAGTACATGAATAAGACTAGTATGTCAATAAGAGATACTAAAGAAATTAAGTTAAGGCTAATATGGGTATGTGGGTAATAAACTGTGTTAGTTATCTAATTTTCTTCCCATTTGAATATTTTTTTTCGGTTATGTAAAGTTTAAGTATGGGGGATTACGCAGTGCATTATATTAGATATCATTTTGGGATTCAACTGCGTTAAGTAAGTCATTCAAACGTATGACCATTTCCATGAGAGGTAGTCGTAACTGACTAATTTCTCATGATTTTTGAATAGGTCACTTAGCACTCATTGCATCGGGTGATGCTCACAGGGGTGAAGAAGTGGGATTGAAACTAGTGAAATGTGGAGAACGAATCACATAGCATCAATCATCACTTCCGGGGCTTGCACCCGGTAACCAGGACTTCCCAGTAGGTCACCCATCCCAGATCTCCTCTGGCTCAAGCGCGCTTAACTGTGGAGTTTTTCCCCACAATCAAGCCCACTTAGCTTGCTACCCCATTTGCAAAACCTTAGCAAGTATTGTGCTCATGAACCATTCAAGTAGAGATCCCTTGACTCTTTTTGATTTAAGTATGGGGGTTTACGCAGTGCATTATATTAGATATCATTTTGGGATTCAACTGCGTTAAGTAAGTCATTCAAACGTATGACCATTTCCATGAGAGGTAGTCGTAAAGTTTATTTAATACTAATTTAATATATTAGTATTATTTTTTTTCTTGATGACTTTGGTGTACATAATCAAGAATGTTATGATAGAGGAATCCACCTAATGGGTGATGCATGTGGGTTTATTTGATTTGGAAATAGGATGAAAATTGTATTATTAATCGTCTTCTAAATTCAAGCTCCTTATCCAATAGTAAAGAACATGGGTGTGGGATTGTTTGGCTAGAGTTGGGGTTATGTCTAGGTTATTTATGTTTGTTCTAAACTTTTTTTTTTTTTTTGTAATTTAGGCTACTTCTATTATTATACAAAAACGTTTACAAAAAGATTACATCGAGGCTGGCCTCAAAATTCACCATACTGAGATGGGTACAGCAGGACTATAGCACTGGAAGGTGAAACTTTCTTTGAAAACTTACTTGTTCAATAGACGTTGGATAGACAATTGACACAAACCAAGACTGAAAGACTGACAAATGGATAAAATCCGGAACCCACTGTACGCCAGACCATTTGACACATACCAAGACCCACTATCACAGGATTTTTCCGGAGAATTATACCAACATAGATAGAGCAGCAAACATAGACGAAGATGAAGACCGGATCTGACCTGAACAGACCTGAATAGATCAAAAATTGTCCCACGACGAACGCTGTGCATTGGAGTCGCCGAAACGAACCGCAAAAACGACCCCCAAAACGACGTGGAGGCAAGCTCAAACATCCACGGAGGTGAATGGTTGCTCCTCAACAATTCTGCAACCATACTGATCTGACGCGCTCGAATCTGTGTAAGGAGCGTCATCTTTAGCTGGCTCGCTTGGACCCGCCACCGCACCCGAGGCCTCCGCAGGCTGAATTCTTTGACAGTGAACAGGAGAAGGTGGCCTAGCCTCCGCAGGGACTTCTGGAGGAGCTGCGTTTTCGCACTTCTCAATCCGAACAGACACAAAATAGGTAGCATTGTCCAAGGAGCAGGGGAACCGAAAACGGGTTGAGGGATAAGAGCTGTGCGAACACGCAGCTGCACGGCCTCGACCTCTTCCTCTACCCCGACCGCGCCTTGCCCCATGGGAGTTAACTTCTTCGGAGGGGGAATCCGTGGAGGGAGAGGAGCGCTGAGGGGTAGCTCTTCCTCTGGAGCCTCCTCGAGACCCGCCCCTGCGGCTGATAAGGCGGAGCCGTTCATGCAGCATTCTGGAGTGACACTGAAACAGGGGTTGCACAAAGAACTAGTTCTCTGCCCACCAAAAGTCACAGAGGGCCAATTAACCTTGCACAAAGGCTTAATGGCTGACAGAAGCACGTAGGGCAACAGATAGGAATCAGAAGGAACACAGAGGGGCGGGGTGAGAATTAACACAAAGAGCCGACCCGGAATGTCACCAGGAGCGCCGAGGGGCGCAGTGAGAGCACATGAAAACTGGTGCTTGCAGACGGGAGAGCCAAGGCGCCCAAAGGAAAAGACCAAGGCCTTCTATGCTAAGGGCCGAGGTCTAAACCTTAGAGTCTGCTGCCAAGGCCCGAGCACCAGCAACAAATCGAAGAAACCAAGCATCCACAACCAGACGGCGCAATGAAAAAACCTCAAATGATGCATAACCAGCGGAGGCTGGTTCTTAATAAGCCTCAGAGCGACGCCCCAAGCAATGGACATTCCAACGTAGGCAGACTGCAAGCTGAACACCAGAGAGGCGAATCGCGGGCAGACTATAATGCGGTCGACGGAAAATTGCAGGGCGGAGTAAAGGCCTGCATTCAATTTAACAGGACGGGGGTGGCAGGCCCGTAGATCTCCCTTACGGCTGGTGGATCTGGGCTGCCACTTGCCCAGTGGGAAGGCCACCCTCATATTAATTTCTTTAATATTCACCCGCAGCCGGGGATGTTTGTTCTAAACTTTATCCTCTAGTGCAAGTGATAAATAAAGTATGGTGTTTTGGTGTTTACTTGATAGTGAAGTGATGTTCAAACGAGATAATAAAGGCATAATGCATTATGACGAATTTTACTAGTTGTCGGAATAATTGGAAGCAATAGTTCAAAAAACATTTTAAGGATAAGCATTACACTAGGTGTCCTTATGCAATGGATATAGTGAAGCACATGTTGAAAATTTAGGAATGGAAAAAATAGGTTGAATAATTCATGGGGTTTTATTTCAAGAAGCACTTGGAGTTCAAAATATGGATAAGGTGTTGGTCGTAGGTGCTTAGAAAAATTATGACCCATTTTAGCCTACCTCTAGAAGTCATTTCATCTACCCCTCCTATTGACTAAAGTCCATTTGAGGAACTAATATCGATTATATCACTACATTATTTATCATCCATCTCAATGTATTTACAAAGGAAGAATTTAGAAAGATTAGCTTTTAGGGTCATTTTCATCATACATCCCAAATTGAAAAATTGTGATTTGAAATCTTCGAGAGTCATTGTGAGGCATAGAAAAATTAAATTAGGGTTCAGAACATTTACCACTTACACCAATATCCTCTAACACTAATCGATATATAGTTATATGAGTAATTTTATAGAATGAGATAAAGTTCATCTAAAAATGAATTACAAATCTAAAATGTTAAAAATAATTAGTATTAATGTTGTTCTTACAAATCTATAGATAATAATTAAAATTTAAAAATAATAATTCGAATTTTATAATAATCTAATATTATTATAATAAACAAGTGATGAACAATTAATTATTATTAGTAATAATAACTATATGAAAAATCTAAAATTGAAATATTAGCTAAAAAAAATTGGATTATTCCCATAGATCTTTTTATTAAATATAGATTATTACTTATAATAATATAAATATTATTGTAGATAATTAATAAATTGATATTATTAATAGTTAATTTTTTGAAACAACAATAATAATTATTGTATTGAGGCTTTTGTGATCCATATCAAGTTTATTGAGAAGTGCGTTTGGCGAAAATCACATCAAAATTCATTTGTCGATGTGTTTCAAACCAACAAGTGTGGTTCATCGTCATCATGTCCTCATGATGAACCACACTTGCTAGTTCATAATGTGTCAAAAAATGAATTTTGATGTGATTTTCGCCAAAAACACTTTTAAATAAAGAAATAATAATATTATTATAAATAATTACTTGATAGTAATTTAATAAAATTTAATACTTAAAATTATAATTATTATGTTTATAATTCAAGATAAATTAATTGATATTTTAATGTATAATAATTTAGAGATGAACTAATTAATATTTTCAATTTATTTTAGAAATGAAATATTTAATTAATTCATTAATCATTAATTAATAAATATTATAATAATAAATAAATATAATAATTATAATATTAAATATTAATAAATAAGTTAATATTTTATTATTATTTATTATATAATTTTATAATAATTATTATTATTTTATGTATTCAAGCTTCAATGATCCATAATCTTACCCCCAGAATCTATGGTGTGTCAAGAATTCATAAGGAAGGGGCTCCTCTGAGACCCATTGTCAACACGATAGGGGGGCCAACTTATCTTCTTGCTAAATATTTAGCCTAGAAGCTTAAGCCCCTCGTTGGCGATACAAAGTCCTTCATCAAGGACTCAACATCATTTTTTAATGAGTTAAAGAGTTTCAAGCTTGATCAAGATGACAAACTTGTGAGATTTGATGTGGTCTCCCTCTACACTAATATCCCTCTCAACGAGGCCATCGAAGTCATCAAGCACATCACATATCGTGATATGACTTATTTAGTTCGTATTTTTCTTACTTCTACTTTATTTTCATTCGATGGGGAATTCTATGAGCAAACTTGTTGTGTCGCCATGAGTTTCCCCCTCTCCCCTGTGGTAGCTAATCTATTCATGGAGGATTTTTAATGAAAGACCTTAGCTTCTTCTCATCTTCACCTAAGATGTGGAAGAGGTTTGTGGATGACACTTGTGTCATCTAGTGCCGTGGTAAAGAAAAGTTGGAATTGTTTTTCCTCCATGTTAATAGACAATATAGTTTTATAAAGTTCACCATGGAATTTGAACGTAATGGTAGTCTACCCTTCCATGATGTCCTCCTCTCAATGAATGATGATGGATATTTTTCTCATCAGGGATTTCGTAAGAAAACTCATACGAAACAATATCTTCATGCTAATTCTCATCATTTCCGAGCTCAAAATCTTGGTGTTGTCAACACCTTAGAGACTAGAGCTTTAAGAGTTTCTCATGACAACCATATCAATGAAGAGAAAGCACATCTCCTAAGTGTTTTATTTAATAATGGGTATAGTAGACACCAATGTACTAAGTCTTTCCTCAGAGATGAAAAAGGTCTTAATGCTAAGAAAGATACCAAGGATTCATTTTTTAGTGTTCATCTTCCTTTTATCTAGAGGACCACTCACAAGATTACAAGAATTCTAAGGAAGCATAAGGTAGCTTCAACCTTTAGGCCTTTAAATACCATCCAGAGCTCCCTTAGATCTGTAAAAGACCGAGTGGACCCTAAGAATATTAAGGGTTTTTAGATTATCCCATGCTCTTGTGGGATTCCCTACATTGGTGAGATTGGTCGCTTGATTAATCAAAGGATTCGTGAACATGTTGCTGACATCAGGCATGGCTAGACCTTCTCCTCTTCTTTGGCAGAGCATGCATATAAATCTAAGCATCATATCTGCATTGAGGAGGACCAAGTCGTTGCCAGGGTTAGTCATTTCCATCATCGTAAGGCCTTAGAAATTGAAAAAACATCCAATAATTTGAATGGAGATGATGGTTGAAATATTAGTAGAAGTTGGGTCCCTCTCATGTCATCATAGTTTTTTAGGCTTCTTTTTGTGATTTATTTTGTTTGTTTGTTTACCTATGTAGGTATTGTCATCCTTTGTATAGTATTTGTTATTGATTTATTCTTCATTAGAGTTTATTTTCTTGATCTTTCGTGTTTTCTATGTATTTTATCATCATATTCATTCTTAACTCTTTTTAGTATTTTTGTTATTCCTTTAATGGGCCTCAACCGCATATTTTATTGTTGGCCCTGTTTTATTGATTGACTCTCTCTCTCTCTCTCTCTCTC
Organism: Pinus taeda; assembly: GCA_000404065.3. Classification (NCBI taxonomy): domain Eukaryota; kingdom Viridiplantae; phylum Streptophyta; class Pinopsida; order Pinales; family Pinaceae; genus Pinus; species Pinus taeda. The sequence continues at coordinate 264,969 of APFE030209668.1, forward strand.
TCTCTCTCTCTCTCTCTGGTCGCTCGTTCTCGTCTCTCGTCTAGTAAGTATATAATATATTATATTAGTTGAATTTATTTATTTTTTGCATTAATATTATTTAATTTAGTTTATTTTTATTTCTTTATTTAATTTAATTTATTTATCCAAACAAATCTTGCCTCTCGATTAGGGTCTTCACATGTCGTCTTTTAATAAGTTCGTTTCTGAACTTCCTCTCTTTCAGACGTTTAACACTTTGATTGATGTTTTATTAATAAAGTAAGTTTTAAATATTTTTTCTCAAAACTAGTTGTTTACTAAGGTAGTTACTTATTAATATTTGTTTTTAATAAACTAATAAACCAATATCATAATTTAAATATTATTTTTCAAAAACTAGTAATATTTGGTTTTAATAAATTAATTTAAATATTATTTTTCAAGAACTAGCTATTTAATATAGCCCTTACTTATTAATATTTTTTAATAAATTAATAAACTAATATCATTATCTAAATATTATTTTTCAAAAACTCTTAGTTTAATATAGAAGTTAATTAATAATATTTGTTTTTACT
>APFE030209673.1:6845-28032 GCA_000404065.3 Pinus taeda
ATATTTAAAACCTTTCACTCAAGTAAAGGCTATATGTTTGTTTCACAACCTACAATGTTTCGAAGGCCTCCTACCCGCACAAGTGACAAGTCACACTGCAAATGGGTAGCATTTCAAAAGGCCCCTTGAGAGCCCTTTCAATCAATAACGTCTCGCCTTGGGTGGATGGGCATCCCTAACAAGCCCTGAAGCAGTTAGCCTCCCAAGTTTTGCGGGAGTGCAGAGTTTGGGTGCGAAAATTGGGCCGGGCTCCTCTATTCCGCATACTCTTCGAAACCATGACGTAGGGTATTTTTATTTTTAATTTTAATGATGAAATCCATGTGTAATAGGTAAGTCTATAGGGTCTTGTCTTGACTGGATGGGAATCCCTAAAAGGGCTGAAGCGGTGAGCATCCTAAGTTGTGAGGGAGTGAGTAGATTGGCTCGGGCACTTCTATTCTGCATACTCGTCGAAACCACCTCGGACTGTTTTTTTGGTAAATAATAATGGACTGTTTATTTAGGCCGAGGAATTGTCAGGTCGAAAGCGGTTGGAATTTTGGAAGTGAAAATAAATTCGGCACTATCAAAAAAATTTAGTTATTTTGAATTATGAAATTTTACATTTAAAAATAACAGAAATGCGGAATTTATGTCAAGTGCATGTAGGGACTCTCCATTCACATACTCTGGAAACCAGGTCAATTTTTTTTTTTTTTTTTTAATAATGATGGTGACATCAAAGTGTAAGAGGCCAGTCAATAGGGTCTGCCTTGAGTTGATCGGCATCCCTAAAAAACCCTCGAAGTGGTTAGCATCCCTAAGTTGTATGAGAGTCGGTCCCCTTTATTCCACTTACTCGTATCAAAATTTTCCCAGGCTTCATACAATTTTAGCATACCCATCTAACTGCAATAGATTTCCTGCAGCGTACCATTAGTGAATGTGAGATACTTTTTCTATTAAATATTTCAGAATAATGAAGGTAGATCCCACGGCAGCACATTGATATCATGTAAACTGTAATTCTATGGATATATATGCGCGCGCATCCTCCTATCGAAAACAAAAAAACGAGGTGCATTGGGATAAAGCCGTCATCTTGAATTGTTAATTGATATTCATTATTCTGAAGATATCTTCATGGTATACATTAAGTCAAAGACAGGCATTGAAACACGTGTACTTGCTGCTCCCGACGTTACAACTCAATCGCTAAGCCGAATGTTTGCTGCTTGTTAATGCCACTTCCGCAAAACAGTGATTTTACGGTAGGAATTCCCCATGGCATAAGACCAAGAACGTGAACGAGACAAGTTAAATCAAGTAGGTGGAACATGTCATAGAGTAATTTGGCCAGGACAGACAATTGAACCTCTCATAGCTCCACTATATGGTAGGCAACGTCAGAAACAGATGTATCATTTTCTTCGGTAATGCGAAATATCCCTTATGGGAATTGACCATATTCTTGCGTACAATTCTTTGTTTTTTGAAATGTGAGGAGGTGCAGGCATAAAAAGGGGCTGGGGCCTCGTCACTCATTGTGCATTGTGCCCAAATTGAGTTGTGCGGAAGTGTGGAGTGCACACATGGTTGAAATTTTAGGAAAGAAGAAAATATCGTCAAATAGTTAACCTTTGAAATCACGTAAAAGCATTACCTTTTCCCTTTTCAGAAAATCGCCTTACGTGAATTATATATCTCCAAGTTCAGCAACTGTGGAAAGCATATTAATCTAATGCGATTGGATTAGTGAAATACGGTGTATATGGGCACATAACCATTGTAATCGACGTGATTGATGAAGTTCGTTACCAAAGACTGTAATATCTCTTCACCAGATGTGGAAAGCATATTAATCTAATGCAATAGCATTAGTGAAATACAATGTATATGGCACATGACCATTGTAATCGACGTGATTGGTGAAGTTCGTTACCAAAGACTGTAGTATCTCTTCGTGGATGTAATGAAGAACATTTGTCAATTGGCATAGCAGGAAAAGGCTATGGAAAGAAGTGGATATGGATATGTTAGGTAAATAAAAAATTGAATAAATAGATAAGCACAAAGGGTTAAAGATAGATATTTGGGAATGAAACACCTAAAAATTAGATTTTTGCTAAAACATAAGAATATAGTTTTATAGGTAAATGAGAGTGGATAATTTTTTCATATTAAGAATTTTAGATAAAATTTTAGATAAGCTTAATGGATGGGAGAGAAAGACCCATTAAGTTTTTTAACCAAGAAAGAGGCTAAGCTTAAAGAAACCTAAAAGCACTGCAGGGAAAAAAACAGGCTTTTATGAAAAAACATAAACAAATAGGAAAAAAAATCCACAAACACAAGACGCAAAGAAATCCACAAGCACAAGACGCAAAGAAACCTTCTCAGGAAGGAAAAGTATTAAATACCTATGGAATAGATCAATAAAGGTTGTTGATGTTCGGGATAGTTATGAAATTCTCAAGTCGGGGGGTGAATTGGAGGAAGGAGCTTTTGGTTGGGTGGAAAACCGGTGTGAGAATTCCAAGTACTTCTAGTGATGATTTGATCAGAATTAATTGTTATCTTCACACAAAAAAAGGAATTATATGTGGTGGTGCGTTTAATATTATCCACTTAACTGCATTGAAGGTAGGAATTTCTTGTAAAGATGGATTATGCAAGTTAGGAATAGTCTTTATTGTTTACTAAATGTTAGTCTTTATTGTTTACTAAATGTTATGAATGGTAGTGTGAAGAAAAAAAAAAAAAAAAATAGTTATCCATTCTAGACTTTTATTTGCATAATACAAGTATTTTTATTTACAAGTTGATAAATCATAAAGAAAGGATTTGGTTATCCGTGAACTCTGATTCTTTTTTACGGAAAAGGAACCGAACGAGTATGGAAGGGAAGGGATTAGCCCTCGAGTCAATATTTTATTCATTTGTGATTAATTTATTGGTAAAGGATAGGTATTAAGACATTAATAGTGCGAAAAGACTAGGTGGGTAGTTACCTAGGAGGTTGAGTTTATAACTGTATCGTAAAACAATTAATCGGAAGAAAGAAAAACTATATTGTCTCGACGCTCACGAGTGGAGTGGAATTTATCTAAGATAATCTACTGTTGTAGGGTAAGATACCACCGAGTGGTAATTTTTTGATAAGGAAACTGATTTGTGAGGTCTACGGCGAATTGAGTGAGGATAACCTACAGCCGAGGGTAACAACGTGACTGTAATTAAAACTGAAGATCGAATCTAGGACTTCCATAGCAAGAAATTTGTGAGAAAATTTATGCATAAGGAAAGAGAACAAGCTGTAGCGACATATCGAATTATGTTGGAACTATTACGCACTTACATGGGGGCTCTTAGTTAGAGCATGCGACTACTACACATTTACATGTGAACTCTTAGTTAGAGCATGGGACTGCATGCAAGATTCCTTTTGCATGATTTACTCTTTGATTTGCTCATTCTTTAACTCTGCAACTAGCTAGTTATCTCCAGAACTTGTTGTAGGTGTTGAGTCTTCTTATTGATCACCACTATGGTGGATTACCTTGGGATCTTCACCCAATAATGTTATATCATGAGTATTGTAACATATTTTCTAATGAATCATTCTTTTGTTCTTTCGATTTTATTTTAGTGTTTTTGTTTTGCAAAACTGTGTGTTCAACCTTTACTAGCTAGATTCATCTGTCCAGGGTTTCTAACACATTTACATGATATCAGAGCCCACAGATTACTAGATAAAAGGCGAATCAGTACTGTATTTTGCAGGTATTATAACTTGGAGATCAAAGATTGACAGAAAAATGGAGTTTACCAAAGCATCGACCCTAACAGCATACAACTATCATGAATGGAAGGACCAAATGGCTCGATACCTTCTTCATAAAGGGTTGTACAAGATTACCATGGCTCCAAAAGTGGAGCCCACTTCATCCATAGAGAAATCCAAGTACCTCAACCGTATGGATGAGGCCCACGGATCCATATCCATGTGCATCTCTCCAGAGTTGCAGTTTCATCTATCTGCTTGCAATACTCCCAATGAAATTTGGAAAAAGGTTGAAGATCTCTACGAGAAACAAGATGAGATGAAAGGACATCTGCTCAAAGTGGAGCTACTGTCATTGGATCCATGGAACTATGACAGAATTCAAGACTTCTTCACCAAATATAATGATCTATTACTACAATGCAAGGGTTGTGGAATTGACAAATCCAAGGAGGAGAGTTGCCAAGTTCTCTCTATTATGTCAAAGCTCGGACCGGAATACTTCGTCTTTGTATCTACATTTCATTCAGTAAGATTCGCAATAGGTAAATCTTACACTATGCCTTCTCTCAAAGAATTTATGGAGTCCTTTACTTCTGAGCAAGATAAACTCATTGGCATGGGGAGAATCAAACCTCCAAAAGCACATGCACTTGTTGTGCATGATGGCAGCCACAATAAAAATCACAGATCTAGTTCAAATCAGAAAAATCAGCAACAAAAAGACAAGGGAAAAGTGCATTCCCATCCAAAGAAGGAAGGGTACACCAAGCCCTTCAATAACTCCTCCAGCTCGAGAAATGAGAAAGAGAAGAAAGGAAACAGATGCACCTACTGTCAAAGAGGATTCCATCTAGAATCCTCTTGCATGAAGAAACAAATTGACCAAATGGCAAAAATCCTTCAGAACCACAACCTTGGGGACCACATCCCTCAGGGCGCCAAGAAGAAAACTGAGGATCTGCCACACGGGAAAGGTAACAATTTTCATGCTTTAGTTGCAATTAATTCTTCTCCTGATGCATGGATTATAGATTCTGGTGCATCACATCATATGTCTCTTGCAAAGGAAATCTATTCCTCTTTGGATGCATGCAAAGGACCTCCCATCCTCATGGGAGATGACTCACCTATTGAGGTCACCAGAAAAGGTAGAGTGGAACATTTACATGGCAGCTTTGAAGATGTGCTTCATGTTCCAAAACATTCGGTAAACTTGCTTTCAGTTGATCAGATCACTCATTCCGGCACTGGAAAGAGAGTGGAATTCACTCCGGATGCAGTGAACATATATGATCTACATAGCAGCTCCAAAATTGCAACTAGTGAGGTAAACAATGGAGCTAGACTGTATACATTTTCTGAATTTATTGAATACGAATCCTCCTTATTGCTTACACATGCTGATGATAGTAGTAGGCTTTGGCACGAGAGGTTTGGTCACTTAAATTACAGGTGTATGTAGCAGCTAAGCAAGAATGAGATGGTGGAAGGCTTTCCAAATATCAGTTTCTCCAAAGGAGTTTGTGAAGGGTGTGTCCTTGGCAAACATCCCAGAGAAAAGTTTGATACCGGCAAGACTCATAGAGCATCCTCTCTTCTAGATCTGATCCATAGTGATCTCATGGAGCCTTTTCCTCATCCTTCCATCAACAAAGCAAGGTATGTGCTTACATTTATTGATGATTTCTCACGGTATACTTGGGTGTATCTTCCTAGGGCCAAATCTGAAGTTTTTGCACACTTTGAAGAGTTCAAAGCACTAGTTGAGACAGAGTTAGAGAGAAAGATCAAAGCCCTCCGTACAGACAATGGGGGGTAATATGTTAACAAAGCAATTCAAAACCTTTGCCTTCAGTTTGGCATACAGTTGCAGTACACAGTTCTATACACTCCGCAGCAGAACGGAGTTTCTGAGAGAAAGAATTGATCTTTCAAAGAGATGGCTTCCTGCATGCTGCATACTAAGTCACTACCTCGTAATCTATGGGCCGAAGCACTTAAGTGTGGTAACTACATCCAGAACAGATCTCCTCATAGGTCTGTAAAGGATCAAACCCCCTTTGAGGCTTGGAGTGGCACTAAACCAGGGGTTACCCACTACCGTGTTTTCAGCTCCAGAGCATGGGCCAGGATCCCTCTAAAAAGAGGAAAGCTCTTGATCCACAGAGCATTGAGTGCATCTTTGTTGGATACCCTAATCGTGTGAAGGGATACCGACTCCTGATTCCCTCTACTGATAAGCTCATCATTAAGTGAAGTGTCAAATTTGAGGAAAGTCTCTCTCATGCACCTCAATCGCCGCATGTAGACACCTTTTATCTACCTCATGTCCAAGATGATGACTCAGTACACTCAGATCCAGATACAGAGCATGCAGATGTAGAGACAGAGTCTTTAGATACAAATCTAGTGCATGCAAATGATGATCCACATCAAAGTCCAGATCGGGCTTCCAACAGTGAATCATATTCCCCTGTCATAAATCAGAGAATAAGGAGCTTATGTGAGATATATGCACAAGACCACCCAGCTGCTAGAAATAGTCTTGTGGGGGATAATGCTAATCTACATAGGACTAGCTCAGAGTTTATTGAGCCTCCTCTTGTCCTCATTGCCGCTGAACCATCGCCATCCTGGCATTGTCATTTGGTTCAGTCTTCTAATCCATAGTCTTATGCTGAGGCTACTGGGCATCCATCTTGGGAGTCTGCCATAGAGGAGGAGTATAACTCCCTCCTCGAGAACCAGACTTGGGATCTGGTCCCCCTTCCTTTAAGAAGGAAACTTGTCTGATTCAAATGGGTCTACAGGACCAAAAGTGCTGCAGATGGGAAAATCACCAGATGGAAAGCAAGGCTAGTAGCCAAAGGCTTCGAACAAGTGCATGGCATTAATTATGATGAGACCTTTGCTCCAGCAGCAAAAATGGATTCCATACGCCTTACATTTGCCATTGCGGCTGCCCAGTGGTGGGAAATATATCAGATGGATGTGAAGAATTCCTTTCTTCATGGAGACCTATCCGAGGAGATCTATATGGAGCAGCCACATGGTTTCATTCAGGATTCATCTTTGGTCTGCAACTGAAGAAATCTCTCTACGGCCTTAAGCAGGCCCCGAGAGCTTGGTACACGAAGATAGATTCTTTTCTCTTATCACAAAACTTTGAAAGATGTAAGTTTGATTCGAATGTTTACATGCTTAGGACACGTGATTTTCTTCTTATCTTAGTTTTGTATGTAGATGATCTCCTAATCATTGGCACCTCAGCTTCAGCCATTGCTACAGTCAAGAGGGCCTTGCATGATAGGTTCTTGATGACCGACATGGGTCTATTACACTTCTTTCTTGGTCTTGAGATTAGCCAAGATGCCGCATGCATCAAACTCTCTCAGGCTAAGTATGCACGGGATCTCCTCAAGAGATTTTGCATGAATGACTACAAGCCAGCACCGACTCCTTTTCTGTCTGGGCTCCACCTTGAGGATGGAGGTGACACTCCATTAGTTGACAACACTCTCTACTGACAGCTAGTGGGGAGCTTATTGTACCTCACCCACTCTAGACCAGATCTCTCATATGCAGTAGGGGCAGTTTCTAGATACATGCATGATCCGCATGAGCTACACTGGAATGTTGCCAAGCGCATCCTCTGATATGTGCAGGGCACCATCACCTTCAGGATTCATTATGCAGCAGGCATTGCATTGAATCTTCTTGGCTTCACAAATTATGATTGGGTAGGAGATAGCATTGATCGCAAGTCCACCTCCGGATATTCACTCAGTCTAGGATCTGGCCCTATCTGTTGGTCGAGTAAGAAGCAGGTTGCTATTGCTCTCTCTTCAGTTGAGGTCGATTACAGAGGAGTAGTCAACATCACCATTCAGGCTCTGTGGCTACAACACTTCCTCACTGAGTTGGGTGTCCAGTTCTACCAGCCCATTGTCATCTGGTGTGACAACCAGAGCATCTCAAATTCTGCAGGGATCCAATACAGCGGCAGTGGACGAAGCACATAGAGATCCATATGCACTACATCAAAAACTTAGTACATGATTGGGTCATTGATTTGCAGTTCTGTCCCTCAGCAGATTAGACTACAGACATCTTCACCAAGACATTCATTGAGCAGAAGTTTCGCTCTTTGCGTGATCGTCTTGGAGTGAAGGACACAGTTGCTTAGCAACTGTGTTTTCTTCCTCTTTTCTTTTGATTACATTGTATTTTGAGGGGGGGTTTTCCCATGAGGTTTTCCCTATTTTCTCAATTTTAGCACAAGTTGCACTGTATTTTGGGTGACCTTTGGCCTTAGTTGCCAAGGCCCATTTTCTATTTTTCCCCATAGTGGTGTTCAGGGGGGTGTTGGAACTACTACACACCTACATGTAGACTCTTAGTTAGAGCATGCGACTACAGGTGACTACTACACATCTACATGCAGACTCTTAGATAGAGCATGAGACTGCATGCAAGATTCCTTTTGCATGATTTACTTCTTGATTTTCTCCTTCTTTAATTCCGCAACTGGTTAGTTATCTCTGGAACTTGTTGTAGGGGTTGAGTCTTCTCATTGATCACCACTGTGATGCATTACCTTGGGATCTTCACCTAGTAATGCTATATCATGAGCATTGTAACATATTTTCTAATGAATCATTCTTTTCTTTTTTCGATTTTCTTTTAGTGTTTTTGCTCTACAAAGTTGTGTGTTCAACCTTTACTAGCTAGATTCATCTGTGCAGGTTTTCTAACACGTTTACAAATTATAGTTCCAACTTAAAAAGATCATAGATCTATCTACTAGAAGGAAAAAAGTGAGACAATAATAATGTGAATTAGCATAGAAACAGTTATCAACTCGTGTTTTGTGAAGCACGCAAATTAAGGAAAAAAACCTTCAAAACTATGATAATTTTCCTCTATTTTTCATATAAGACCAGAAAGCTCGAACAAAGGATACAGTGATGGAACTATATATAAAAAATCAATTCAACAATGTTTAATACACATGTAGCCTATTAAGAGCAGAACATAACGAAGGAAAAATAACAAAACCCATAAATGATAATGTAAGGGTATTTTAGGAATGTCGCTAAGAAGTTATCCAAAATGCACATATGATATCTCCAGGATAAACATTATAATTTTCCACTAAAAGGCTTAGAAATTCATGAACATACGACTTCGTCAACTTACTCGGATAGAATAAAAAATTCTGGACCTTTATTGCAGTATTATATTAAATAAAGCAAAAAAGGAAAGACTCTGAAGGAAGTCGCGAAACTAGAAAGGTAGGAGGCACGCAACAGAATTACTCGTGTTTTCTTTCCAGATCATAAGAAAAAAAGAAATGTCACAAGATTAATATTTATTAAGGTAAGAGCGATTATACATGAATATAACAGTGATGGTTAAATAACCACAATGTGTCTGTTCGACAAATCCTTTCTTCTACAAAGTCATCAGTTTATATATTACATAAACATTCATTCATGAATGAGAACTAAGAACTAATGGCTCAATGGAAAGAAACCATGATTGGTAGTCATAATATAAGTAAACATCAGCCAATAGAGACCCTATATGAAGGTCTTTCAATCACTGCAACAGACATGTGAATCAACCTGTAGTAACGATATGCGCAGTTAGATAAGTAAAAATCTTTAGGAGGAAGTGCATGAGATAAGACAGAGAGGGATGTTGTCCTTGTACCTGCGGGAAGAAAGGAAAAGGTAAACAAGTAAGAAAATCATGAGACCAAATGGTTAGTGACCCAAATTAAACCATAGAAACCAAGTAGAAGGAGATAGAGATTTACCTCTATGAAGCCTATGCCGAGAACCCCTCTCCTAGCTGTAAGAAGGGATGAAGAAACGCAACAAGAGGAACACAGAGAAAAATTATACATATAGTCTCAGAGAAAAACTCTATCGACACTGATGTAAATGTAGGAAAAAAATATAAGATAAGAAACCAACATTATTTGACTAAGGAGTCATTGGTGGAGGGCCTGAGGTATTTCCATTCTTGCTCAGCCAGGTAAAATCCAAGGCAGTGAAAACTTCTTATATGGCTTCCCACGAGAAGAAAGAAAAAAGTAGAGACATCCCTGTTATATACCAAAACGATGTCAGAAAGGCAAGGGAATTAATAAATGCTTAGGAAATAAGTTTAACCATTACTTGACCCTGCAATTCATATCGGTTGGAAACAATAATCCCAGCCACCGCAATAAATAGCCTAAAAGCAGCCATACTTGTCAAAAGTATTTTTGGAGGTTGGGTTTTTGTTTGAAGATGTAGGGTTTTGTTGATGGAAGATCTTTGTTTGAAGATGCAGGTTGTGTCTTTGTTGATCTAAGGAATAGAACTAGGCCTCTTTGTTTGAATATGGAAGGATTGAAGCCAGGTAAATAGATATGGGCAAGAATTTATTAAGCACATATTGTCCACATTCCAGAAACACTTAAGGGATTTTGATCACATTGAACAACAACATCATGTTAATTACGCTCTGTCATGAATTAAATGTAAAATTGTATGTTCAGTTAAAGAGTAAGAGGTAAGAGAGAGAACGCGCAAGTGTCTAAGGAGAAAATGGTGGAGCAAATTTTGGTGGGTGCGTGAGAACAATAGTTATTGTGTTTAATTGTGTTACTCCGCCTTAATAAATGTAAATATTGTGTTTTAATATGTTACTCGGCCTTAATAAATGTAAAATTGTATGTTGAGTTAGAGAGTAAGAGGTAAGAAAGAAAGAGCCGGCCGGTGGAGCAAATTTTGGTGGGCGCGTGAAAACAACAGTTACTATGTTTTGTGTTACTCCACCTTGATGTAAATCAGTATAAACCTTAGTTTTCACTTGGTGAATGAGCCGCAGCCTCATGTGAATGTATTTTCATGTTTTAAAATTCAATACTAAGTTTTTATTTTGTTTTTCCAACCTTATGTTATTTATCTTTTAGTTTGTGTACTAGCTCCATGAAATAGGTTCGTGGGTGAAACTAGCTGCGAAAGTAGCTTCCTGAAAATGATAACTCTCTTCTGCTCGGCTAAAATTAAAATTTTCTAAATATTTTTTTAACATGGTATCAAAGCGGGTTAAACTCTGTTAGTGTAAAAACAAGTGTTTTTACTAATAGTGAAAATTGTTTTGAAAACGGATCGGGTTAAACTCTGTTAGTGTAAAAACAAGTGTTTTTACTAATAGTGAAAATTGTTTTGAAAACGGATTGTTTTTTTAACATATTTACCAGCATTTAGAAAGTTTTTTTTTACGCTCAAAAATGGCAACATCAAGCACAAGCTTGACTAATCCTCAAATACCTCATATTAATAGAAAAAATTATGATTATTGGGCTATTACAATGAAGGCCTTGTTTTCTTCTCAAGACATTTGGGATTTGGTGGAGAATGGTTTTCAAGAACCAGCAGATGCAACAACATACAATGCTTTATCTCAACAAGAAAAGGATTTGTTAAGGGACAACAGGAAGAAGGATTGAAAAGCCCTGTTTTATATTTTTCAAGTAGTTCATGAAAGTATTTTCCCAAGGGTTGCAGCAACAACAAATTCCAAGCAAGCATGGCACACCCTCCAGACAACCTTCCAAGGCATGGGAAAAGTCAAGACATCAAAGTTGTAAATGTTGAGGAGAGATTTTGAAACACTTTGTATGGAATAGTTTAAGAATATAGACTCGTTTTTTACACATGTAAGTGGGTTGGTTACTCAAATCAAGTCTCATGGTGAGACACTTCAGGAAAGAAGAATAGTTGAAACAAATTTGAGAAGTTTGCTAGCAAGGTTTTAGGCCATTGTTGTGGTCATAGAAGATACAAAGGATCTCTCACAATTCTCATTGGATGAGCTTAATGCATCACTGATTTCTCATGAACAGAGATTGAATAGAGTAACAATCTCTTCATTAGAGCATGCCTTCAAGACACAAGTATCATTTAGTCAAGGTCGAGGTGGAGGAAGGCCATATGCTAGAGGAAGAGGAAGAAGCCCACATGGAAGTGGAAGAAGCAACCCTCCAAGCACAAATGGAAGAGGCAGCAATCAAAATCCAAGTCAAGGCCCAAGCCAAAATCAAGCACAAGGTCAAAGGTATGATAAATCTTAAGTCCAATGTCGTTACTGTAAGAAGTATGGTCATTATGAAAATGAATGTGGAAAGAACAAATATGACATTAGTAACAAACCAAGTGTAAATTTCACAAGAGAAAATCAGAACCATGATAGCATGCTTTTAGCGTATAATGTAGCACAAGAAAAATAGAGTGATATATGGTATCTAGATTCAGGGTGTAGCAACCACATGTCAGGAAACATAGAAATGTTTTCCAATCTAGATGAAAGTGTGAAATTTGAAGTGACATTAGGGACTGATAGAAAAGTCTCTGTCATGGGAAAATGAATAGTTAATATCCTAACAAAGAAGGGGGAGAAGAAATACATCTCAGATGTTTACTTTGTCCCCAATCTGAAACATAATCTCATGAGCGTTGGACAACTCATGCAGAAAGGCTACAAAGTTTTCTTCAAAAATGATGTGTGCACAATTTTGGATAGGCCTCCAAGTAGACAACTGATTGCAAAGGTTCAGATGACAAATAATATAATGTTTCCCCTAAATATAAGATCCAATTTGAAAGAAGGTGCACAAGCACAACTATCAATGAACTCACAAGAGGATGGAAGAAAATAGGTAGTTGTCACACAAGTAAACTTTCAAGCAAAGGTAAAAGATGAAAATTGGTTATGGCACTTGAGATTTGGACATCTCAACTTTGGAGGTTTGAGTTTGTTGCATAGGAAAGACATGATGAGGGGTTTACCACTCATAGAAAAACCAAACAACATATGTGAAGGATGTATCGTGGGCAAGCAAAACGCAGAGACATTTCCAACAGGAAATTCAGTGAAGGCAAAGGCACCTTTGGAGATTTTCCACTCAGATTTATGTGGACTAATGCAGACACCATTAATTGGTGGCAGTCATTATGTATTGACCTTCATAGATCACTACACAAGGAAGACATGGGTCTTTCTCCTAAAACAGAAAAGTGAATTGTTTGAGCTCTTTCACCAATACAAGGCTCTTGTTGAGAAGAAAGGTGGATACAACATCAAATTCCTCAGGATTTACAGAGGTGGCGAATATATCTTAAATGATTTCCTTCAATTTTGCAGGGAGCATGGAATTCACAAGCAGTTTACAACAAGGTATACACCTTAGCAAAATGGTGTGGTATAAAGGAAGAATAGGACCGTTATGGAGATGGCAAGGAGTATGTTGAAGGAAAATCATTCGCCAAATGACTATTAGCCTGAAGATGTCGCTTGTGCAGAATATATCATGAATAGATGTCCAACCGAAAGCATCCAGAACATAGTTCCTAAAGAAGCATGGAGTGGAAGAAAGAAAATTGTCACTCACATGAGAGTTTTTGGATCCGTGGCTTATGCACATGTCTCGGATAAGTTGAGAAAGAAGTTGGACAACACGAGGGAGAAATTTATATTTGTTGGATACAATGATGAATCCAAGGCATACAAAATATACAATCCATTAACCAAGAAAATCATAATCAGTAGAGATGTGCAGTTCATAGAAGAGGAAGCATGGGATGGAACTTTAGAAAAGATAGTCAATGTCAAAGCATGCATACCACATGAGGACAGAGAGGAATTAAGACTAGCAAGTACTTCCTCAACTGTGACTCTCTCTACTCCTATTCAAGTGCAATAAAGCAGGAAGCAAGTAATGGCATCAACAAATAATAAGACAGTTTCGTGCAGCCAAGCAAGTGCTTCTCCAAGCACGCCGCGAAGCATGACACCAAGTGACATGTCAAGCCCATCTTCAGTAAGCACAAGAAGGCCAAAGTTCAAGATTTTAAATGAAATTTATGAGCAAGATGAAGTTAATAGTAGCGTAGGTCTGAATTCCTTATTTGTAGTATTTTGTCATCTAGATGACCCAATCCACTTTGAAGATGCAGTCAAAGAAGAGAAATTGGTTGCGGCAATGGAGGAAGAAATAGAAGAAATAGAAAGGAATGACACATGGGAGTTAGTGAGCCTTGTGAAAGGAAAACATGTTATTGGAGTGAAGTGGGTCTATAATACCAAAAGAAACATTGAGGGAAATATTAAAAGGTAGTAAGCAAGTCTAGTTACAAAAGGATACAAGCAGCAGCATGGAAGAGGTTACACGGAGACGTTCGCGCCAATCACGCGAATGGAGATAGTGCACACAGTTGTGGTGATTCCCACGTAGCACAAATGGAGAGTGTATCAAATGGACGTAAAATCAGCATTCTTGAATGGAGTGCTGAAAGAGGAAGTGTATGTCACACAACCGCCTAGTTACAAGATTGAAGGTCAGGAAGACAAAGTATATCGGTTAAGGAAAACACCTTATCGGTTGAAGCAAGAACCGCACACATGGTACATCAAGAAAGATGTTTACTTGTTGGACAATGGTTTCGAAAAATGTGACGGTGAGCCTACTCTCTACATCAAAGAGAGTGAAGGTAAGATTCTCATTATTGTCTTATATGTAGATGATTTGATTTTTACACATAGTGATGATTTCCTCATCACTGATTTCAAACAAGTCGTGAAGAGTGAATTTGATATGACTGACTTGGGATTGCTAAGATATTCTTTGGGCATAAAAGCGAGGCAAACAAAAAATGGAATTTTTATCTCCCAAGAAAAGTATGTGGCAGAAATTTTGGACAACAAGTTCACATCAACTCCAACTGTCATGGGGTTGAAGTTGAGAAAAGAAGATTGCAACAACAATGTCAATCTTACATTATACAAAAGCATGATAGGAAACTTTATGTGTTTGACTGCAACTAGGCCGGATATAATGTATGTAGTAAGTTTGGTGTCAAGGTTCATGGAGACACTCAAGGAGACACATTGGCAAGCAGCGAAAAGGATTTTGAGGTATGTCAATGGGACAAAGCAGTATGACATTTTGTACACAACAACAAGTGATTTTATGCTGGTTGGTTACACTGCCAGTGATTGGGCAGGCATTGTCAATGATAGAAAGAGCATGTCAGGATATGTTTTTCATTTTGGTTTTGGATCCATTTCATGGGCCTCCAAGAAGTAGCCAATAGTGTCACTGTCAAGAGCAGAAGATGAATATGTCACAGTGACAACAGCAGCGTGTCAGGCAGTTTGGATGAGAAGGATGTTGAGGGATCTTCGTCATGACCAAGAGGGAGTGACAACTATTTTTTGTGGCAACACCTTAGCAATTTCATTGTCAAAGAATTATGTCTTCCATAAGAGGACCAAGCATATTGATGCTAGATATCATTTTATTAGAGAGTTAGTTAATAATGATGAAATTGTGTTGCAACATTGTAGGTCACATGAACAATTTGTTGATATTTTCACAAATCCATTGGCAAGTGAATGTTTTCTTTATCTCAGAAATTGTTTTGGAATTGTAAATGGCATCAATTGTGATTAAGGGGGGATGTTGGAAATAATAATCCCAACCACCGCTCTGGGGTGCGCAAAGCTAGCTCCACGAAAGTAGCTTTGTGAAAATCATAACTCTCTACCCCTCCGTGAAAATTGAAATTTTCTAAATATTTTTTTAACAATATCTATTGGAAGGAGAATGAGAGAGGTGCTCCTTTAGGGGAGTTGAAGATCTAAACTCTGAAAGGAAGCATAAGCGGTGAGCAACAATTTATAGGGGAACTGGAAAAGCCATAAATATTACCATAATTATGAAAACCCCACCTATAGAAAACTTCAATGTCACAACTGCATGGAGTAAGCCTCGATATGCTTTGGGCACAAATGCCACTATTCAACACTAGGATTGTGATAAATGGAGGAAATTTGCATATAAACAAAACTAGCGAAACATGTACAAAAGTAAGGAAATATAAAAGTGTTACCGTTACTAGAATATAGCAGTATCTGACAAGGAAATGCCACCGAAGTGTCACGACTCTGTAACAGGTGTTAACCAGAAACCTTTTCTGAGGTACAAGCATTCGGTTCTAAAGCTAAAATTTTGGTGCAAGGCCAGGTGGTGAGGCACCGTTGTAAGGGTGATCACACAAAAGCTTGGCCAATTTTCCCATACCTCAATGGTAAAAGTGTTTCTCGACGTCCATATCCAGAACCCCTCAAGAGCGGCACACAAATGAGCATGAAGGCAAAAGAGAAATGAATTCTAGGGTTTTCAACCCAAACCTCCACCTTTGGATAACATCAATTAATATAAGCCATGGGCATTCGATCTCAAACCTCATTAATTTAGACTACGGAAGTTGTAACAATGAACCCTTCCATACTATAACAGATAGGTTCCTGTAAACCAGAGCATAGTGAGCCAAGTGACTTAGTATATTTGCTTCAGCCTCTATAACCTCCACGGGTATTACCCCATTTCGACAAAGGAAAATATCAATGGGAGAAACCCTCAGGTGAAGTGGACAACAACTGAAAAACCAGTAAATGATGAAATCCTTTTGAACCCTAGTAGGGTTAAGGTTTTGAATGAAACATTGCGACTTGAATGTTCTTGTCTCATCACAGCCATTGAAGCATAGTTCCAGAGATCACATTTGATCCATGTGATTGGAAGATACGTGTCAGAATCTGATTGTCAAAACAAAAGGTTCAAGGACAAGAAGATAGGTGATCTTGGAATTCGAAACAGGTTCCATTGGATAAAATGTTAGTCCATAAGGTTTAGTTATCGTGTTATTATATATAAAGTGATCAAAGGAGCACCTCATCGCTCAAATGGTGAAAAGAATAGGACCCATAATACTTAAACACTTACCATGGTAGGGAGGATATACACTAATTTATGTTACCCAAAGCTATAAAACAATTATATGCTCATAAGGGGTAAATTAATCGTTAAAGTTTAACAAGGGACAAATTGATGATTTAAGATTCGGTACAGGAACAAGGAACAAATTGATGATTTAAGATTAGGTACAGGAACAAGGAATAACAAACCATTGGTTAGAGATATAGTTTAGGAGACATATCTATAACATCATGCTTGAATGGATCCCATAATCTTAAGGAATCCTGGTAAGTGTATGAAGCAGGATGGGGACACTGAAGCGAACATGTGACACACATTTTAACTGCATAGAAAGGTTAAAGATACAGATCCTAACACTCGATGCATAGGAACCATAGGCCTTAAAATAGTTAAAAGGGGAAAAAGAAATTTCAGTAATGAAGTGGGGAGTTGTTACATATGGTATTAGCGCTTAAGGTCTACTCTTGGGTCTAATGGGCACTATCATAAGATGGAGTAAGCAAGAATGCTTATAACAGTTATCATGGGTGATGGATGAAAGGAATAATAATCTAGTTCTTAAATTATAGCAGAAACATACATGGACATATTCACCCAGTTGTGAAAGAATTTTGGTTCCTAAATACTCAGGAGACAATGTAATAACTAGCAAGAATACTATTTTAGAGTGAGAAAACCCGATAAATGGGCCATCAAATATATATTATATATATATATATATATATATATATATATATATATATATATATATTATATATATATATATTTGGAATATAACAACGTATCAAGGCCTGTGAAGGTGATTGGATAAGCCCTATTGAAGTTCCACAATAGTTCATTATTTTTCTTTTGGGAGGGCAATCCATGTGTTAACCATTACCTCAGTTTCAAAGAAATTTTGAGCAGGGGCACCAATAATCATGTTAAATTGTTTTTTGGTGAAGTTGCATTCTGCCTTCCTGAAGTGCTTACTATAACTGATCCGAATTGGATCCATAGAAGACTGTGAAAGAACCATGACTGTATCGGGTTGAAACAAATCTCTAAAGAATCCAAAACAACGATCAAAAACACCCTAAACTAGTGGCAATGGCAGCCAGTGTGGAACTACGAGGACCTCAGTCAAAGCACGCTGACCGAGGAACATGGAGACTACGCAGGAGGTCAAAGTAGCCCATGGGAGCCCCAGATTGGGAAAAGGAGGTGGTTTTTGATGCTCGATTAATGCCTAGCGCTAATTGCGCATCGCTGGGTGAACGGCGCCGTGAAGGAAAAGCTCGAGCACTCGGTCGTGTGGTTAGAACCACAGGTGGAAAAGCGAAAAGCGCTAATGTACAAAGGCATGACTCATGCTCTGGAAATTGGTGGTTTTAATCGAAGTGCCCTTAAATTGTAAGAGGTTTTGGATGAAAGTGGAGCAATTCCAGACATCGATCGACGCGTGGCGGGCGGAGGTGAGAGAAAACCAACGTTGATCGCATGCTATTGGTAGAGGAAGTTAATCACGTGAGATGTGCGCCCGATGGAGGAAGCGAAACTGAAGGGGAATACACTGCATTTTAGAAGGGATTTGGAATCCGTTTGACTGCCAAAGTGGAGGAAGAACGCATCCACGACATAACTGAAGAAATGAACCGACAAAGCAGGTTGGCACTGTTTAAAGGAGGACACATGGCCACTCCTTGAGCATTCATGATGACACTAAACAGGGAACTCTAAGCGCAGCTGCAGAAGGTGAATCGACAAAGGCGGAAGAAGAACCAAACAAGCATTGGAATGAATGGCTAAAAGCCATGGAGAGAGATAGAATACATAGTTAGATTCAGTCAGAGTAAACCCCGAGAGGAGGGCTAAACACTGAGAGGCAGAAGCCAGAGAAGAAGGCAGTAAAGCAAAGGCAGAATAAGACAGAGGGTCGAGTTGTCCAGTGACAGCATCGAGCACTAGAGAGCTTGAAGATTCAAGCCATCCCATAGAGGAATCTATTTGGACTGAGCACCACATTTGGCTCTTTCCATTATAGAAGAGAAGGTCATAGAGCTGGAAGGAAGAGGAAGAGTCTATGTACTGCAGTGGCTTGGGGAATCCAAGAACCACCCTGCCAAGCAAAACCTACTTCAGGAGAACTCACATTAAGTCCCTGCATTGTAATTCTCTGCTTAAAGACACAATAAAACAAGGCCACCACTGAAAGCTAGACCGGAGATGTAACCCTGGAGAATATGGTGAACTCCTTATTAAAATCCTTGTGTCTTTGTGTTTCTTATAGTATTTCTCTGTTGTCTTTCTATTTTAATATCTATGTATTGGAAATTTGATCAATCTGTTGCTTAAATAACATAGAACACACACTAGCACATGAGTCTGTAATACCTTTGTGTAACAAATTCTTAACTGATGTCGCTCATAGGGTGATTATTAGATCAGGTGGTATCAAAGCTTTAGGCTATAAGGTTAGACAAGCTTGTCTTGGTTTAGCTGTGAATGCTCACTAGATCAAAGCTCAAATTAGGAGAAGGAGAGTTGGTGTAAACTAATCCTGAAATTGGGAGAGTCTATTCTTGGAAGACAATGTCAGAGGAAGGTTCTATGGGGCCAGACCCTCAATTCATAGAGAGTTTCCTAGTTATAAAGTGTATGGTAGAAGAAATGTATAGGGACTTTAGAAAGCACAAGGATGAAGATTCATCAGGTTCTAAACAAGATAAAGAAGAAGATGAGTCTCAATCACATGACCACTCTAAAGGAAAAGGGAAAGAGGAAAGATTTCTCACACCTCCTAATACCCCTTTGCATAATAAGAAAGCATCTTTGATTAAGCTAGATGTTGAATTTGATTTTCCTATATATGATGGAGAGTTAAATGCTGAAAAGTTGGACAATTGGATTAGACAAATTTATGTGTATTGCAGGGTACAAAACATAGACTTAGACAAGAGTAAGATTCAGCTGGCAAGCCTACGCCTAGGAGGCACGGCCTTGGTTTGGTGGGAAGGTAGAACCCAAGCTGATATGAAAAGACATGGAAATACCACCTTTTTCTGGAGTGAATTTTTTGTTGCAATCAAAAAGCAATTCTATCCATTGGCCTACATGCAACAAGCCATGATGTGCTGGCAAACTCTTCAGCAGTTGAAAGGGCAAAGTGTGCAAGGGTATACTCAAGAGTTCAGAAAGAGAGCATTGATGTTGGGTATCTCATTAGACTCACCAGAGACTCTTTCGAAGTACATTGGTGGTCTACACAACTACATGAGGCATACCATCCTCATGTTTAATCCCAGTAGTATAGATGAGGAATCTATACAAGCTACCCATTTAGAGGCTATAGGAAAGAATGGAAATCCAGAAGTTGGTGGACCATCCCAACCCACTGTAAGCAAGAGAAAGGAGAAAAGAAAGCAGAAGTGGAAAGTAAGGAAGGCTAACACTGGAAAAAAAGGGAAAAACTTCATGCACTTACTGTAAAAAGGAGGGGAATGATGATGAGAACTATTGGATTTTGCATCCAGAGCTAAGACCTAAGAAGTCTGAGGGCAAGAAAAAGAAGACTGCTGCAGCTATTTAGAAAGATTTGGGGTCAGAGTCAGGAGATGAAAAAATCATTACAGCCATAGGTATAAAAGGTTATCTACTTTAGAGAATGCTGAAATCAAGAAGTAGGTGCAGGAGTTGCTCGAGAAAGGGTTCATCGGGACTAGAAGTTGGGGGACCATCCCAACCCACTGTAAGCAAGAGCAAGGAGAAAAGAAAGCAGAAGTGGAAAGTAAGGTAGGCTAACACTGCAAAAAAAAGGCAAAGCTTCATGCACTCACTGTAAAAAGGAGGGGCATGATTATGAGCATTGTTGGATTTTGCATCCAGAGCTGAGACCTAAGAATTCCGAGTGCAAGAAAAAGAAGACTGATGCAGCTATTTAGAAAGATTTGGGGTCAAACTCGGGAGATGAAATAATCGTTTCAGCCATAGGTATAAAAGGTTATTTGCTTTAGAGAATGATGAAATCAAGAAGCAGGTGCAGGAATTGCTTGAGAAAGGGTTCATCAGGCCTAGCACATCACCATGTGGGTCACCAATCATTTTCGTGAGAAAGAAAGATGGCTCATGGAGAATGTGCATTAACTACCGAGCACTGAATAAGATAACAATAAAATTCGTTATCCCCTTCCTCGCATAGATGATCTTTTAGATCAATTAAAGGAAGTTGTTTAATTAACCAAGCCAGATTTGCATGGTGGATACCATCAGGTCAGAGTTGCAGAGCAAGATGCTTGGAAGACTGCTTTCAAAACAAAGCAGGGATTGTATCAGTGGCTAGTTATGCCCTTTGGCTTGACCAATGCTCCTGCTACTTTCATGAGATTAATGAATGATGTACTTAGACCTTTTCTTGATACTTTGTTATTGTGTATCTAGATGACATTCTAATTTTTAGTAAAATGTGGGAAGAACTCTTAAAGCATGTCAAGCAGACATTAGATGTTTTGAAAAGAGAGAAACTTTATGTTAAACTCTCAAAATGTGAATTTGGCAAAACATCTCTAAATTATTTGGGTCATATAGTAGGGGGTGGTGAATTG
>APFE030209686.1:12466-27270 GCA_000404065.3 Pinus taeda
GAAACAACTCGAATATGGAAAAGCTCATGTCTTTTTCTCTCATGTTCTTCATCAATAACAGATTGAGCAGAATTACTAGTAGATTCTTTAGAATTCTTACCTTTTATACCTATGGCTGCAATGATTGTTTCATCTCCTGAATCTGACCCCAAATCTCTCTAAATAGCTGCAGCAGTCTTCTGCTTCTTGCCCTTGGACTTCGTAGGTCTCAGCTCTGGATGCAAAATCCAATAGTGCTCATCATCATGCCCCTCCTTTTTACAGTGAGTGCATGAAGATTTGCCTTTTTGTGCAGTGTTAGCCTTCCCTACTTTCCACTTCTGGTTTCTTTTATCCTTGCTCTTGCTTACAGTGGGTTGGGATGGTCCCCCAACTTCTGGATTTCCATTCTTTCCTCTAGCTTCTAGATGAGTAGCTTGTACAGATACCTCATCTATACTAGTGGGATTAAACATGAGGATGGTATGCCTCATGTAGCTATGTAGACCACCAATGTACTTTAAAAGAGTTTCTAGTGAGTCTAATGAGATGCCCAACATCAATGCTCTCTTTCTAAATTCTTGAGTATACCCTTGAACACTTTTCCCTTTCAACTGCCGAAGAGTTTGCCAACTCATCATGGCTTGTTGCATGTAGGCCAATGGATAGAACTACTTTTTGATGGCAACAACAAATTCACTCCAGACAGAGATGGTCTTACCATGCTTCTTCATATCAGCTTGGGTTCTGTGTTCCCACAAAACCAAGGTAGTGCATCCTAAGCATAGGCTTGCTAGCTAAATCTTACTCTTGTCCAAGTCTATGTTCTGTACTCTGCAATACACATCAATTTGTCTAATCCAATTGTCCAACTTTTCAGCATTTAGCTCTCCATCATATATAGGCTAATCAAATTTAACATCTAGTTTAATCAAGGATGCTTTCTTATTATGCACAGGGCTATTAGGAGGTGTAGGAAAGCTTTCTTCTTTTCCATTTCCTTTTGAGTGGTCATGGGAATGAGATTCATCTTCTTCTTTATCTTGTTTAGAGCCTGATGAATCCTCATCCTTATGCTTTCTAAATTCCCTATACATTTCTTCTACCATAGACTTTATAGCTAGGAAACTTTCTATGAATTGAGGGTCTGGCCCTATAGAACCTTCTTCTGACATTGTCTTTTGAGAATAGACTCTCCCAATTTCAGGATTAGTTTCCACCAACTCTCTTCTCCTAATTTGAGCTTTGATCTAGTGAGCATTCACAGCTAAACCAACACAAGCTTTTCTAACCTTACAGCCTAAGGCTCTGATACCACTTGATCTGATAATCACCCTATGAGTCACCTCAGTTGAAGATTTGTTAAAACAAAAGGTATTACAGACTCATGTGCTGGTGTGTGTGTTCTATGTTATTGAAACAACAAATCGATCAGATTGCCAATACACAGACATTTAAATGGAAAGAAAACAAGAAATACAGTAAGAAACTTAAAGACACAAACAGTTTTTAATAAGGAGTTCAACGTATTCTTCAGGGCTATGTCTCCGGTCCAGCTTCAGTGGTGGCCTTGTTTTATTATGTCTTACAGCAGAGAAATTACAATACTGGGACTCAATGTGAGTTCTCCTGAAGCAAATTTTTCTAGGTAGGGTGGTTCTTGGATTCCCCAAGCCACTCAGAGTTCACAGACTCTTTTTCTTCCTACCAGTTGTGTGACCCTTGGTCTACAGTGGAAAGAGCCAATGTGATGCTCAATCTGGACAGATTCCTCTATGGGAAGGCTTGAATCTTCAAGCTCTCTGGTGCTCGACACTGCCTGTGGTCAGCTCGGCCCTCTGTCTCCTCTGCTTGGCTTTACTGTTCTCTGTGTTCAGTCCTCCT
Source organism: Pinus taeda (assembly GCA_000404065.3). Lineage (NCBI taxonomy): Eukaryota > Viridiplantae > Streptophyta > Pinopsida > Pinales > Pinaceae > Pinus > Pinus taeda. The sequence goes on from APFE030209686.1 coordinate 14,330, forward strand.
CTCAAGGTTCACTGTTCACTATCTCTCTTGGTCACTTGGACTCCTCTCCAATCCTCCTTTGACTGTCTCTGTTCATGGCTTTAACCATTTGATCCCTATGACCATTCAATTCCTCTCTCGTCTATGTCAATTCTCCTTCTTCAGCTGTGCTTGGAGTTCTCTGTTCAGCGTCAACATGAACGCTCGATAAGTGCCACGTGTCCCCGTTGGAACAACGCCAGTCTGCTCATCGATTCATTTCTTCAGTTATGTCGTGAATACGTTCTTTCTCCACCATGGTGGTCAAACGGATTCCAAATCCCTTTAAATCATGGCTTAATGCCCTATCTATTCCTCTTCTTTCTATCGGGCGCAATCTCAGTCATCCGATCTGGGCTCCTCCAAATCTAACGTCATACGCACGTCGAGCGCAGTTGACTTGCTCGACCGATAGCACGCGATCACGATAGTTTTTCTCTCACCTCCGCTGCCATGCATCAATTGCTGAGTGGGATCGCTCCATTCTTGTTTAAAACCTCTTACCATTCAAGGGCGCCCTGATCAAAACCATCGGTTTCTAGGGCACGGGTCTCGATTTTGTACTTTAGCACTTTTCGTTTCTCCACCCACGGTTCTCTGGCTCCCAACGTGACCAAGGGCCTAAGGCTTCCCCATTTCAACCCTATTTTCCCAGCGAATCGCGCATAGAAAATCACCTCCTTTTCCCGATCCGGGGCTGCCAGGGGCTACTTTGGCTGCCTACGCGGTCTCCATGGGCCTTGGTTAGCGCGCTTTGACTGAGGTCCTCATTGTTCTACATCGGATGCCATGGCCACTGGTACATGGTGTTTTTGGTGCTATTTTGGATTCTTTAAAGATTTGTTTTGTCCTGATACAATCAAGGTTCTTTGTCAGTCATTTATGGATCCGATTTGGATCAGCTTTCCATGCCCACTTCAAGCCCCGAAACACCTTACGAGCATAGATTGCATCCACAATGTAGGTGGATGTATATTTATGCTTGCATACCTTTGGGCGGATGTTGAGACCTTGTTACCTGTTCCTTCAGTTGATGAGCCAACATGTCAGACCAGTTGCATGCTTTTCCTTCTCTGGTCAGTTGGTCCAATGCGATCACCCAACTCTATGGGAAGGTTTTCGTGCTTTCTAGGCCATATAGTCGAAATGCAAAGATGACTAAGTATCAATACGCCTTCTGCATTATCTTCATCTTGTAGACCTGGTTGGGTGTCGTCCTAAATTTAGTTGGCTCCTTTACCCAGTTCTTTAAAATGTCTCTAGAGTTGGCATTGTTGTTGTGTATGCTGAAGGGCGTTTCCATGATGATCACAGGATTTGATATCTGATACATCTCATCATAATCTTATGCCCTGAAAGTAGAAATATTCATCCCACTGATACCATTCAATGTCATCGTCTCAAGATCATTGTGTGAGACGATCCCATGTATCATGTTCGCGCAAGGGAGCACGGGATACCTGCATGCAATCCGATACAAGCCAGACTTGTGGAAGTTCACATAGACTTGGTGGTCTTCAAGGTCTTCTCCAAATTTTCCTGAAAATGAATCATTGACCTCTTCCCATTTCAGCTTGATGTCCTTGTCCACAGTCAGCTTGGTATCCTCATATATCGGTAGACTTGCAGACACTCGTTCAACTGCTACTTCAGTTGCACTTTTGTTAGTGTCCTTTGATCCTTCTCTCTTGGAGGTCATTGATACTAAACTGCTAAGAGGTGGAGGAACACCTACTAGATCTAGAGACAAAGCGACATGAATGGCAATAAATCTGTAAGCGGAAAATAAAGCAAACTGAGGTATGACATACAACTTACCTGGAGATTGACTAGAAAGGATTGCGCAATTTTTCCTGGGAGACTAGGAGATTGGCTGCCAGATATGTGCAAAAGGTAGTCTGGGCTATCTGGGAGGCTAGCTCGCTACTGGAATTGCACAATGCACAATCTAGGCTGGCATGCTAGCTGTTGGAACTACGTAATGTGCAATATGAGCTGATAGTGTTTGCAGGACCAGTGCCTGCATTGCGCAATTTTCTGGGCCATCATTCACTACTCCTCATAATTGCGCAATGCAAGACTGGAGGATAGTCGTTGGTAGAAATGCACATTTTCTGAGAGGAGGTCAGAGCCTTCCCTCTCAGGATTGTGCAATGTTGTCTTGGTGAGGTAGAGTCTGCACCAAGACTACCCAGACCTGCTGACGAGAAACTAAAAGAAAATGTGTATGTGAATGCATGGTGATATTGAGTGTAAGCAGGAGTGATTGATCGTGCATGCAAAAAGTCAATGAAAGATTAAAAAAATGAAACAACATGCATGTGGGTGAAGTCAGTCATCGAATCAATGATAGTTCATGAAAAATAGTTTCATGCATGCAACAACAGTGAGATGTTAAGGAAAACTCAAATAGTTCTAGTACAGGCTAGTATGTAGGTATACGATAGCAAGCCTTCACAGAAATAAAGAAAATTGTACTCACACAAGCCAAAACAAAAAAAGTGACAAAAATACTGCAAAAAACAAGTTAAGACGACTTACTCATGAATGGGTGAGTTAGATGTATCGAAGACTCCTGGATTCACTGTGGGATGTCAAAGCTCCAAGATTGATGTGAATAAGTGAGCTCTGAAGCATCGAATAAATAAGTTGAGGCTCATGAAGCGCATGCCACAAATCTAGGATAAAGCAACACTTGTAGGAAAGATTCTAAAATGTTCTTTGCATGTAACCTCTAGCTGCTAAAAATATATCCCTAAAATCTAGGGATTCTTTTTACATGTTGCTTTTTGCTATTCCAGGAAAAGAAGCCCATGCATGCAAGTCAATGTTTATTCATCCCGGGTGGAACTGGTCAACCCAACTACACATGCAACAGCCTGCTCAGCTGAGGGGGGGAATGCGCATCTCTGGGAGGGAGCTGGGCTGGCTTCCTAAAGGGATTGCGCAATTTCTAGACAAAGCTACTGACTACTACCCAGAATTGTACAATTTATGGGCTGAGCAGCCCTGCTGGGAGGAATTGCGCAATTTTCTCAATGAAGCTTGACTGGTAGATTTGCGCAATTATGGAGCCCAATAGGATACAAGATAGAATTGCACAAGTTTTGGAGGGAAGGCTGGTTCTCCTCCAGAATTGCCCAATTTCTTGAAGGAACTACTCATCCTACAGCTGGACCAAGTCCGAAGAAACAACATGTGAGGGGGATGCCACAAGCTCTAATGCACAGGCTGGCATTCTGCAAGAAAATCACTGAAGCTTGCGTACTTGACAAGGTAAGACATGTTGTTGAGGATGGTTGGTAGGGAGGCTCCAAAACAAAGCTAAGGAAAAATTTTGGAGGGTGGTTGTAGCTGCTACAACACCACCACATTTCTTCTTTGAGATAAGCTACCATCACTTGAGCTAGTTTATTTCCTTTTTGAAAGTAAACAATTTTTAGTAATTTGTTATTAATCAATTGAAGTTATGCTTTTGTTGTACCTATGTGCTTTTATTCATATTTGTATTTCATTTTGTTCCTGCATAAATCTGGATTAGTGGTATTAGAGTGGTCTACTCTTTCTCTATTTTTTTGTGCATGTCCCCAACGAGGTCGAGGTATAAGGAGTTGGGACTTGAATTGGTTGAACCCTTGCAAGATATTCCCCATCCACATTGACGATGGCACAAGGGGGAAGAAAAGAAATATGAGGGAGCAAGAGATCCTATCAAACTACAGCTCAAAGAAGCCCTCGAGCATAACGATATGATGGATAAATTTTCCTAGATCCTTCGGAAAATGCTAACATGCAACACATGTTCATCCCTATATTTGAATGCCAAATAGACATAGATGCCATAGATAAATGGTTAAATCTTCTGGAATAATATTTTTTTATTCATGATTTTTCCGATAGGGAAAAGATTATGTTTTCTCTCCTCAAAGCTGCCCCCCACGTCAAGGACTAGTGGGAAACCTACTGTGAGCAGAAGGACGAGAGGGAACCCTCACTATTTTCAGTTGCACCCACTTGGAATTCCTTCTGAGACACCATCAAGAAACAATATTACCCTCTCGGGAGCTATGAAGATAAGTACATAAATGGACCACACTCTAGTAGTGAAGGGACCAATATGTCTTAGAGTTCACAAATATTTTTCATACCCTTCATATGAAGTTGGGTATTAAGGATTCTGAGCAGTTTCTGGTACTTAAATACCATGACTGTATACACAAATACATCAAGGAGGATATGGAGTTCTTGGACATCTCCTCGCTTGGCATTGCATACTGATACATTTGTCAATATCGATAAGAAATTCAAACAGAAGAAGCAAGATTTTGGATCTGCAAAACTAAAGCAAGGAAAATGTGCCCCCAAACTAGAGAATAGATGGTAAAGCCAAGGTGGGGTGACCGAGGACAACCCATCGAATTCATAAGAAGAGAATAGTACCAGGAATACGAAGAAGGACACACAAAAGTGGTGTGAGTTCCACAAGAGCCCCATTCACAACACATGTGAGTGTCATGCCAAATGGTCACTAGTGGCCGAGTTGAAGGCTTCATAGTCAAATGCATTATCCAACTCCAATTCAGACCCTAAAAAGAGGAATGACAAAGGGAAGCATATTATTGACGCATAGCCTAGTGCCATCATTTCCACCACCAAGGTCCAGAAGATTGAGCCCAAAGATCCAGAGGAGGGGCAGCATCTCTTCCACTGATAGATGTGGGTGAAGGGTTCTATACTGCATTTCATTATCGATGGCAGGAGCCAAAAGAGCCTCATTTTAGTATAGGTTGGATCTACTAACCACACCAAACTCACAGTTGTACAGCATCAGGTGGCTTCACCAAGGAAGAGATCTCTGCGTCAGCCAACTGTGTATCCTTCCCTAGAACATCAAGCCCTTCTCGAATGAGGTATTGTGTGATGTTTCTCCTCATGAAGTTTGTGATGTGTTATTAAGCCAACCATAATTATGGCAACATGTTGTGTATGAGTCTAGGCCTCACATTATTATTATTACTTTTAAATAATGAATCCATACAGGTGATGATGGTTTTAGATAGAGGAGGAATGACCTGTTACAGAGTTTTGTGAACCCAACGTGTCGGACTGCCAAGTGAGTCCATCATCAGGGGATGCGACAATAGATATTCTTCAAACTTAATGATGTATCCATGAGCTATGAATAGGGTATATATATAGGTTGTTAAGGAATGATGTGAGAAATTAGGTTGGCCATTATTTTATTTATTTTTATAATTATTTATTATTATTATTATTTATTTATTTATTACTTCCAAATATCCTATATTATTATTTTCTATTAATATTACTTATTATTATTTATTAATTAATTAATTAATTATTTTAATTAATTATTTATTATTGTGTTTAAATGGCTATTATTAAGTTAGATAGGTGGATTAGTTAATTAATTTAATAAATAGGTTAAAGGGATAAATAGATTAATTAATTAATGTTTATTTTTTATTTATTTTATAGGTTTAATTATTATGTTTACTAATTTCTTTATATACAAATTAATTATTTTGAAAATTGATTACTTAAATTTATTAATGTGTTTAAATTAACTAATTAATTAATTAATTATTTATTATTGTTATTAATTATTATTTATTTATTTCTTTTATTTTCTTTATTTATTTTTTATTTTTATTTTTATTATTTTTTTTAAAGAGTTGATTAAAATAATATTATTTATTTATTAATATTATTTATTTTTACTTTATTTGATTTATCTATTTGATTTATTTTTTATCTTTTTAATATGTTTATTGATTTATTAATTTGATTAATTAAATAATTAATGAATGAGTTATAAATTAATTGCTTAATTTTATTATTTATTGATTTAATTATTATACTTGTATTTAAGTAAAAATTATCAATCACTTAACTACTATATTTGATTTAATTAATAAAAATTAACTTAATTTTAATATTTACTAATATTTATTTATTTTCTTATCAATTAAAGTATTTATATTTGGTTAGTTGGTTATATTTAATTGATTTTATTTATTCAATAAATTAATTTAATTAAATAATTAATCTTATAGGATTGGTGAGATATTTTCATAGTATTATCTATAATTCCTAGGGTTAATTTTTAATTGTCTAAAATTACAACTATATGTGTTTTATTAGTTGTGTTTTAATGTTATCAAGTTTTATGAGAAGTAATCTATTACTAATTTATGATTAAATTAGTCCAATGATTTAATGTTTAAGGATTATGATTAAGGTAAAAAAAAATTACTGATTTTTAAGAGAGGAGGGAAGGTTAATATAAGGGGTAAGAGCTGATTATTGTTTTTTTAAGATTTCAAGTAAAGGTTTTCAGGTGTTACTTAGTTTTAATCCGTCATCCCGGTTAAAGTTGTTTTTCCTTTTTTCTATTTCAATAGCTTCTTTAATTTTCCTTTTAAGATAGTGTTCTTCTTTTATAACAAGTTTGGCTTCTTCCATGCAGATGTAATGAGAGGAAGAGTGAACATGTTCTGCTAAGGCTGATTTAGAAATTCTTTCTCTTCTTAAGTCAGCAGTGTGTTCTTTAATTCTAATATTAAGAGACCTACCTGTTTCACCTATGTATTCCTTACCGCAAGAGCAAGGAATCACATAAACACCTTTCTGAAGGTTAGGGTTTATGGGATCTTTAACAGAGTTGAATAATTGTCTGATGGTGTTGGCAGGGGTGAAAGCTACATTAATGTTATGTTTATTGAGAACTTTAGTAATTTTATCTGTGGTACCTTTTATGTATGGAAGGGAGACCTTGGGAGTTGATAAATTTTGATCATTAATATTATTGTTATTTTTCTTTAGGGATAGTTGCATGGCTTTCTTGATGGTATTTCTATTATAGCCATTTATCTCAAACACTTTGTGAATATGGTTGAGTTCATCATTTAAATGGTCAGGATCAAATATTCTAACGGCCCTAGTGGTTAAGGTCCTGATGATGCCTATCTTCTGTTCAGGGTGGTGATGGGAATTTGCGTGTAGATATCTTTCTGTATGAGTTTTCTTTCTATAGACCTGGAAACCAAGAGACCCTTCTCTTTTAGTTAGAAGGACATCAAGAAAGGGAAGCTGGTTGTTGTTTTCAATTTCGATGGTGAATTTTATATGGTCTGAGAGGCTATTTAAGTGATTGAGGAATAGGTCAAGTTTTTCTTTTCCATGACTCCACTTAGCAAATATGTCATCTACAAACCTTTTCCATTCTTTAGGGGTGTATGGAAATGACCTAAGAGCCTTCCGTTCAAAGTGCTCCATAAAGATACTATAGGTAGCCTTGCCTACTACCATCTCTTTGATATCTACTATGAAATGTAGTAAGATCATCTCCCATATTAGGGGAATTTGTGTTCTTTTTTATTCACTCTCAAAGTAAGAGGAATATCGTGGCCATATCCATGGGCCTCAAGAAAGGTTCCTCCACATAGCAAAAGAAGGTGGATAATGTCGCGGAAGAATATAGTTACATCTTCTCCTCACCCACATGGGTGCCCTTCTAATATCAAGTCAAGACTTTGATTGAATAACCCCCAGAGCACCTCTACCTAATGGGACAATATACCACTACTCCATTCTATAAATATGAAGAGGTCAAGTGGAAAATCTAAGAGATGTTTCAAAAAGGGAACATCTAACCAAGTTCCTTACCTTGTGGGAGTTGATTGTACTCATACATAAGAAGGATGGGACTTGAAGGCTTTGCATTGATTATAGGACACTAAATAAAATCACTATTAGGAATAGGTATCCAATCTCGTGGATTAATGACCTTCTTAACCAGCTCAAGGGGGGCAAGTATTTCAAAAAGATTGATATGAAGTCAGGCTATCACTAGGTTCCAATAGAGCCCATAGACTTTTGGAAGACCACCTTCAAATCAAAGGAGGGCCTTTTTGAATGGTTGGTCATGCCCTTTAGGTTGAAAAATTCCCTTTCTATTTTTATGAGGCTGATGGATGACATCTTGCATCCCTTCACCAACTTGTTCATGGTTGTATATTTTGATGACATTCTCATCTTTAGAAAGAGTTGGGAAGATCACTTGCAACACATTCAGCAAGTCCTTCAAACCCTGCGACAGCACAAACTATTTGCCAACATGGAGAAATTAAAATTTGGAATGAGCAAGGTCCAATATTTGGGTAACATCATAGATGAGTAAGGCATACATGTGGATCCAGCTAAGATCTAAGTCATTTTGGACTGGCCAACGCTAACCTCTCTTACAACACTTCGCAGATTTTTGGGCCTTACCAATTTTTGTTGGAGGTTTGTGTTGGGATTCTCCCATATCACTTTTCCCTTGATTCAAGTTACCAAGGGTAGAAAAAAAGAAAAACTTTCTTGGTCTAAGTCCCAACATAAGGCATTCGTTGAGTTGAAGCATCACATTTTCTCTACACCTATAATCACATTGTCAAACCTACAACAACCATTTGAAATCGAGACAAACACCTCTCACTATGTTATTGGTGTAGTTCTCACCTAGAAAGGGCATCTGGTGGCCTATCACAATGATACACTATTAAACATAATTTGGAAATAACCCACCTATGATAAGGAGACATATTCCTGCATTGTACAGGCTTGACTATCTTCTGAAGGAGATAGTCATCCACACAGATTACCGACTCCTGTAGTTTTGACATACCCAAGGGAAGTTGTAGAATGGTTGTCATCAGAAGTGGTCCACATATCTGAACAAATTCCATTTGAATATCAAGTACAAGAATGGAAACACCAATAATGTTGCAGATTTCCTCAGTCAGGCACCAGTTGCAACACTAACCACTATTCTCAACTCTTGTGGCCACAAAACCTCTAGATGGCTGCAACTATATAAAAATGATCAATAGTTCACCACCACATACCAAATGCTAGTGGATGGCAAGAAATTTCTAGACTTCCACCTCTAGTATGAATTATTATGCTACCTGTGCCACCTTTGTGTTCCTTCAAGTGAGCATGCTAACTTGATTTGGGAGGTGCACTACAGTTGGGTCATAACACACTTTGGTGTGGATAAAACTGTGGCCATACTAAAAAAATATTTTTATTGGCCAAATCTCCAATAGGATGTTAGAAAATACATTAGATCCTACACTACATGTGCCATCAAAAAACTGACTATTAAGAAGAAAGGCTTGTATACCCCTTTGCCTACTCCTAGCCGACCCTAAGAATCCATTTCCATGGACTATATGTATGGCCTTCCTTCCAGCAAGCATGGTAATGACTATGTATTTGTGGTCATTGACAAATTTTCTATGATGGCCATATTGGCTGCTTACAAGAAGAGTATCATAGTAGAGGCCACTACTAGACTCTTCTTTGAACAAGAGTGGGTACATTTTGGGATCCCACAAACCATTATATTAGAATGGGATAGTAGGTTCCTAAGCATGTTTCTTTCAAGCCTTCGGTCATTGTTGGATACCAATCTCACCAAGTCCACTGCATTCCACCCCCATATTGATGGCCAGACAGAGGTCGTCAACATGATGATTGTGCACATAATACGCATGTACAACTCTAAGAATCCATGGACATGGGATGAGATTATTTCTTGTGTGAAATACATCTATAACAAATCTCTCCATAGCTCGACTGGCCATACCCCCTTTGAAGTGGGCCTCATATTTCAATCATTATGTCCCCTTGATGTTGAACTACCTTTTGCAACTACACAGGAAGAATTTTCCCATGTTTATTCCAAATTTGATAAAGCCACTAGGTTTATTGAGTGCATTAAACACATCCACCAACAATTTCATGACATCCTAGAGAAAGCTAATGCCAAATATAAGAAATGACATGATTAGCATCATGTGCCCCATAAGTTTCAGGTGGGCAAAAAATTTTGGTTACAACTGCAGAAAGAGTACCTCACTAAAGCCCATTGTAAGCTTCGACCACTCCAATATGGGCCTTACACCATCACCAAGGTTGTGGGATAACTCTTTCAAGCTCAGTATCCCCCCATTCCTTGGATTTCACCCCATATTCAATGTGGACAGCCTAGAAAAATTTTCCCATGTTCAATCTGAAGTTGATAAAGCCACTAGGTTTATTGAGTGTATTCAACACATACACCAACAAGTTCATGAAATCCTAGAGAAAGCTAATGCCAAATAAAAATAATGACATGATCAACATCAGGTCCCCCATAAGTTTTAGGTGTGCAACAAAGATTGGTTACAACTGCAGAAAGTGTGCCTCGCTAAAGCCCATCGTAAGGTTTAACCACTCCAATATGGCCCTTACACCATCACCAAGGTTGTGGGAGATAAACTCTTTCAAGCTCAGTATCTCTCCATTCCTTGACTTGCACCCCATATTCAATGTGGATCGCCTTCACCCATAATTTCCACCATTGTTAGACAAATCAGACATTGTTGAGCAGTTAACACCAACACAGATCAACCCAGGCTCAATTGAACAAGTCACAAATAATCGAATCATGGACACACAAATCAAGAACACTTTCCAGTAAAATATCCAACTATATTGGGTTGTCAAAGATGCCAACTCTTGCACCAAGGCAAGTGGCTCACTAGGGACCATGTTTAGTAGAAGTTCCCCCTTCTCATGGAGTCACTCGACACAATGTAGACCATTGCTTCCTAAGGGGGGAAGACTTATGTAGGTGGATATTAGTGACCACCCACCTATTCCACTTGGATTCCCACCATTTCTTTTTTCATTTTCCTTAATTGTAGCACAACTTACTATTTTTGGTTGTTTTTCGGGCCTAGAAATTTCAAAGACATTTTCAGGCCCTAAACGACATTTTTTGGAAAATGGGAAAATGAAAATTTTGCAGCAAGGGTTTATAGCTGAAAGTTGTATTCCTCAGATATAGATTTCCAACGAGATATTTTACATGTCAAATGGATATGGTATGCCAAGGTTACGACCCCGAGAAGTTGATGTACCAAGTGTTAACACCCAGGTTGTTCCCTATGACTCCCAAGGGAATACGGCTGGGGTAACCACTAACCAATCTTTGGATTATAACTTCTAGCCCAGCTGTAATCAAAGAGGGCTCTCTCTGTTGGGTTTGTCTCTGTTTTGTGGAGATTTTAGGCTAGTTATGAGTTAAAGGTTTGTTTGTTTTGTGTTTGGTTGGGAGGATGATTTCTGATAGTTTTGAAATGTTCTCTGCAGGTAAACTAATCCATTGGGCAATGGAGTCTGTGGCTGTTGGTTTCTTGAGATCCTGACTTGGTGCAGATGGAATTGCAGGGCCTTTATATATTTCGTGAAACAAACTGTAGATTATGATAATGAAGTGTGAACAACCAGTGAAAAGCAGTTAAGAATTCTTCACTAAGCTGGGATGTGAGAAAGGGATGTATTCCTCAAGAGAAAAACTTGAATTCCTGAAACAATAGATCACTGTGATGATATAGTGTGAAAGGTAGCAATTAAGAATTACACTTTCATTACCATAACTGAAGAAAACATTTATAATAGCTTAGATTGAGTTCAGGGTAATTTGTGATTAAATCCTGAGACTATTCTTTTTCCTTTCTATTAGATATCTAAAACATGGGAAACATGAATGATATATGAAAGATAACAAACATATAACAAAGAGTAACAAGAAAACTTATTGAGTCATGAGATACGCAAGAATCCTGCAACATTCAGCCATACACCAGCAAGACATCAAGAGACGCTTTGGAAATTCCATCATCCTTTGTATTAATTTCTCTGAAGATTTACAGTAGAAGAAGAGCAGAATAGATATCAAACGATTTCTTACATCCAATTTCCAACCCCTGCTAACAAATGCGAGGGGGAATATATAGAAGTCTATTACAAAATATCTCAGGCATTGAGTCATCTGAGAGGGAAAATATCTTCATTAACTCGTACAGAGTTTGCAGATGAAAAGTTATTACAATCTTTAATGAACTTTAAAGGTTCTTAACTCCTGTCAGAACAATTTTGACCTTTGGAGCTCACGGAGTCGGTTGAGCGCTTTGATATAGCTGCTGAATGACGTGTCTGTGCAGTTGTATCTTCCTGTAGCTTCTCGGCCCTGTCACCTGTGACTGCTGATGCTGCTGTGGGGGCCGAATACTTGTGCTGAGTTGGCTCAGCCTCTTTCTGCATACCTACTGATGTGTCTTTATTTTCCTGTGTATGAAAATAAATATTTTCAAAAAGCAAAATCACAATTACTGACTTTGATTTAACAGTAATCGTATTAACTCTTCCCACACATCTGGTGCAGGCAATTGGTGCTTCAAAATTGATCCCATGGTCTCATCGGCCTCTGTATATTTGTAAAAATGAGGAGGCTCATCAAACAAATGTGTGATCTCATTCATAATAAAAAATAAATTTTCTACCTTGTTGAAGAGGGTCTGCCCTGTTATTGGTCCTGTCTCTGCTGATGAACTGGCTTCCTCTGAGATCTGATTTAGTGCAAAGGTGTTTACTCTCTTGGCATATTTCTCATGTGAGAGCAATTTTCATGATGGCTCCAACAGGCTAGGCAGACCTCTGTTTTGCAATGCCAAAAACCTGTTCTGAAACTTGTTGATGTCGGCTTGCATGTCTTGGACTCTTCGTTCCAGGGTCTGGATCAGGTTTCTCAATGTCAGGACCCTTTTGATTAGTGAGATGGTCTTTGTCCTGTTTCCAATTCCCATTTTAATGAGCTAGGAACTTGTTCTGTAGTTCAACACATTAATCATTCTAGTGGCAAACTCAGGCATACTACCTAGAGATGCCCTTGCTCGTTGTATTTCTCTATGTGCTTTTCCAATGAGTGTTATTTGCTCATGGATGGCCTCAATATACTCCCACTGATCTGTAATAGATTGGCCAATATGGCCCCATATGACCCTCTTGAGCTCAGATGTGACTTT
>APFE030209686.1:39884-58606 GCA_000404065.3 Pinus taeda
TACACCATAACCCAATCAAAGTATTCCAGATCTATCACTTTATCAGATATTCAATAATTCAGATGATGCTTCGCCAAATGATCTCCTTCCTCTTTTATAGTCTTAGGCCTTTCACAATACCACGGTCCAAAACCCTAATAACACAATACCATGAACCCAATACTGGGATCAACACTTTTGGATGCAATACCACAGACCAAAACCATAGGATCAAAAACTATCGGACTAATACCATGAACCAACCATGAAAGTGGATGAAGTTTTCTCCACATGAAATAAACTTTTCTCTGCATAAAATTCCATGAACTTTTCTCTACATGAAATAAACTTTTCTCTACATGAAATAAACTTTTCTCTGCATAAAATTCCATGAAATTTTCTCTACATGAAATAAACTTTTCTCTACATAAAATTTCGTTAACTTTTCTCTACATGAAATAAACTTTTCTCTGCATAAAATTCCGTGAACTTTTCTCTACATGAAATAAACTTTTCTCTGCATAAAAGTCTGTGAACTTGAAAATAACTTTGTTGCACTATAATTTATAATCTGAGTGGTTTGCCATCAAGGACAACACTTGTCTCATAATGCCAACAATCTCCCCCTTTGGACTTGATGGAAAAGCTAACTTGTCACACGTATAACTATCATTTGATTCCTTTGAGCTGTCCTGCACCCCAGGCATTCAGTCACATCTGATATCTCTTCTTGAAGATTCATCTAGTTATAACTAAGTGAGATGATCTTCTATGAGTGGGTTGCCATCAAGTACAACACATGCATCATAATGCCAACACCATGCATGGCAACCTTTCTTGAAAAGAAAAAAAGGAAAAAAGAAAAAAATATCCCTAAAAAATAGGGATCTATTTTTAGCAGTGGGAGTTACACTTGAGTCAATCTTAGAAAATGTCACCACTTGTCTCCTTTTCCTAGATTTTTGGCATGCACATCATAAACCATAAATCAATCAAATCTATTTAATGGACACCACCAGATCTCATTTGTACATTCAATCTTGGATCTATTCCATTCTTGAAGCATCTATGAACCTTCAGCACGATCGACAAAACTTTTCTGGGTAAGTTTTTCTTTTCAAGTCTTTTCTATTGTTTTTGTTGTTTTTGTTTGCTTAGCTTGTGTGAGTTCTATTTTCAATGTTTCATTGAACGACCACTGGCTTTGTAGTTTGTTTTAACTTGTAGAAGTGTTTTTCCAAGTTTTTCATTGCCTTTCTTAAGTGTTGCATGCATAACCCCATTTTTCACTAATGGTCGCCATTGCTGTGACTCTCCCCACAAACTTTGTTATTCATTCGTTTGACTAATTTATACACTTGCTATGATTGCATACATGAACATTCACTCAGATATGCACCATCTTTCACTCATGTATTTAGATCTACTCGTTTTCAAGTTTCCCTTGGGTAGATTTGGGCTACCTTAGCTCAGATCGAGCTCTTCCTCACATGCACTACGCATTTTTGGAACTCAAGGCTCTACCTTGGCTACAAGAATTGCGTAGAGGCTACTAGTGACTAGCTCCAGTTGTGCTCTGAATAGTTCCAGGAGACAGTCCCCGAGTCTTTCCCACTAGGATTGTGCAATGTGCAGTCCCAACTAGAATAAAGCCAAACTAAACTGCACATTATGTAGTTCCAGTCCTCAGCAAGACACACTAGACTGCACTTTGTAAGCTCCAGTCATCAATACCTCTCACTGATAATTGGGACTATGCAATGCACAGATCCAGCTAAAATATCGATGCATAAAACAACAAAATGTGATGGATCTGGAAGATATAACCACACATAATGCATATCGCAGAAGTCTCAAATCCATTATTAGTCCCTCACCTTTTAGAGTCACAACTATGAAATATTTCCTAGTAGTTACCTAGTTTGTTGCATGATTAGTCCTTGAAGTGCTTTTGTTTTAAGCCAACATTTCCTTGCCGTGAGTGTTCACTCTATCTATAGGTACATTAGTTGTTGAGAAAATTCTTATCAGGTAAGGTAGCATGGTTTCCAAGAGAGTTGGATCAAAGGATATTGTAGAGAGAAGCATTGGAGATATGGTTGAACAAGTACCAATAAACTTGCCCATCTATGCTAACACGTAGTTATTTGTAGAGAAGGAAATGAAGATTACATGGCAAGAAATAAAGGACATATTTGCAGGTAGCTTCAAGGAAGATCTGGAATATCGATAGGTTTATGTCAACATTCACAAGTCATGCTTGTACAGGGTTGCATGTAGGTACCCTTCATTCCCATGTGCAGATATCATTCACTGGATTGTCTCACATACTGATCCTGAGATGATGACATAGAGTAGTACTAGTGGATCATAGCTTGCCACCTTTAGGTTGGAAAAATACCATCATATGTATCATTTTCCACAACCAGTGAACCACATGGATGCACTATTCTACACTCCCAATAGTAATGTGAACACTAGAGACATCATGAAACATTGCGTAAGAGAGCCATCAAAGTTTAGAGCGACACCCAACTAAGTCTACAAGGCGAATTCACTCAGGAAGTCCTACCAACTCTTGGTCATCTTTGCATGCCGCTTGTATGTTCAAGAGAGCATGAAAACCTTTCTGCAGTGTTGGGTGGTTATGTTGGATCAATTGGAAAATGAAGGAAGGTCATTCAACTAGTCTCACATGTTGGCTCTTCAGCTGAAAGTGCATGTGTCTAATGCCCAGAGTCCGCCTAAGGATGAGCAAGAAAGACTCTTTATGTCTGCGTACCTGCTTGATGAAATTTGTGCCCAACAGTAGTTCCCTGGCATGGGATGGACATGGACACCATCAGATGATGTTGTGAATATCTATTACAAGTTTCTCTCTGAGTGAAGCTACCAAGGAGTCATGGCAAGGTTGTCTGACTAGTTCATCACCTCGGTTTACAATATTATATTTGAACAAGATCCAACTTGCATGTCCCAAGAAGCGATACACACATTTCTTAACATTGCAGATTGGTATGACTCACCCAGTGGCACCTTCATCAGGATTTTCGGTGGAGAGAAGCCTCTGCATAAGCTACTGATCTGTAAATTAGATCTAAGACAATTATTAAGGTATTACAGACTCATGTGCATCGATTTGGCTATGTTAATTTATGCAATGGATCGATAAGATTGTGAAATACATAGACAATGAAGTAGTTAAAGAAGCATAATAGACAACACACATAAACACAAGAAGTTTAATAAGGAGTTCACCCAATACTCTTGGGCTACATCTCCTGGTCCAACCTTCAATGGTGGCCTCTCTGTTATGTCTTCAGAAGTAGAGTTTTACAACAATGAACTCAAATTGAGCCTCACACAACAGATACAACAACAAGAGTTTTGCTTGAACCTCTCAAGCCTCTTTGAGTACACAAACTCTCCTCACTAACTCTCTGTCTCAGTGGATCTTTGTCTCAGCATTGCCTTCAATACTGCCTACTCTGTTTGTTCTCTATCCGTGGCTTTAAAGCCAATCTATGCTGCCTGTTCATTTCCTCTTCTCAGCTTTCTATCTCCTAGCCCCTGTCTACTTGAATCCCCCTTCTGAGTGTTAATAATCACTAGATAACATCTTTAGGGGAGGTGGCCACCTGTTTCGCGATGGGTGAGTGCATCGAGCCTTTGAAATCCTGGAAATGACTGTTTTCTTTTTACACATAGGAATGCATTCAAACACAGGAAAAACCGCCAAAACATTGTTCATCCGAACTTCAAATATTCATAAATGCATCCTATTCTCCTATCGAGTCCATATATAAGTCGCTATCGTATGTCGCAATGCCCCTCTCCATGGCTTCCCTTCATATTTCGTTTAATAAATGAAACATGCGAAAATACATTAAAAATGACAATTAACAGATCTCAAATATTATGAAATAGCGTTTATATTTCCATCGGGTCCAGCTAATTGCATCGCATATATATGTGCATATGGCCCCACTCCATTGTGTTTGTCGATTGCGATGTCACGATGTGATTGATCAAAATCGCGTATCATGATAAACCCGACCCATTCGATGAGCACTCTATTCGTATTTGTCGACTATGATTCTACGATGCAACATGGGTCATCGATCTACGTTCTTGATCGATGGTCCTCGTTGACCCCACTGATCGTTGTCGCGTATCCCATGTGGTCTATATTGATAGCCTTCACTTTCCACTTCCGATTGCGATTTGCCATCCAAATCTAGACCATTGATCAACCAGATCTGACGGCTACTGTGCATCGCTCCTTTGACTGCTAATAAGCCTATTTTCCACTGTTTCTTAGTGTTTTTGGGTCTTGATAGTGTTTTTTGCTGTTTTATAAAGATTTTCTCATGCGATTGTTTTGATCTTTTAAGTAAATTTTGAAGACTTGGAGAGTTCTTGGATCCATTTCAGATCACGCCTTCCCATTGAAAAAGGCTTTTGGACCACCAAAAGTTGGTTTTCAAGCATCAACCAAATGAGGATACAACTCCCTCACTTGCCCAATCTTTATCGATTTTGCACTATTGGGTTTTGAACCTTTGAGTCCAATTTCGAGGTACTCAATATCCCCTCTGTGCATAGTTCTCACCTTCCTGTCTAGAATTGTATGTTCCTGTAACTCATTGAGATATTCAGGCAATAGATCATCAATAGAAGGCAACTGACTTTTCTCTTTGAGATCTTCAATCAATGAAGGTTCAAATAGTCTTACATTTTCTGCATTTACCACTGAATAGATGTTCATGTAAGCTAGCAAATCAAGGCGAAAAGCATTCTCACCAATTTTCTCAAGTATCTTGAAATGCCCATACCTTATTGGCTTCGGCTTCTTCCCTTCACCTTGCATTCTATCTTTGCTGATATACAACCAGACTTGGTTACCAACTTGGAAGCTATGCTCAATTCTATGCTTATCATGCCTTGGCTTGTACTTAGCATGGCTCTGTTCCAACTGTTCTTGCATTGCCTAGTGAATTTATTGGATTTGTTCAATGAACCTCATTGATTTGTCCACCTCATTGTGTCTATCAACTGTTATGCCTTTACTGAAGACAAAATGCAAGGGAGACCTTGGTATGAAACCAAAACAAGTCTCAAAAGGAGATCTTTGTGTAGAAGAATGTTTAGCATGGTTGTAAGCATGTTGCACATAACATAAATGTTCATCCCAAAGCTTGGGATGCTTGCTACAATAGCCCCTGAGCAACTGGATCACTGTCTTGTTGACCACCTCTGTTTGGCCATTTGTTTGTGGATGAAAGGCTATGATCTTCTTTAGTCTGGTGTCCATCAACTCCCATAGACTTGACCAAAACTTCCCAACAAATCAAGATTCTCAATCAGATACTATGGAAGTGGGTAACAAAAAATGCACCTCGACATGCTGAAAAAAACAACTTCACTATTTGTTCAGCTGTAATATGCTTGTTACAAGGTATTAAAATACACATTTTGCTGAACTTATTCACCATAACATATAAATAGTCATGACCTTTTCTATATTTTGGAAATCCCCCAACAAAGTCGATGGAAACACTTTCCCAAGGACGAGATGGAACTGGAAGTGGAGTGTACAAGCCTAGTTTTCAATTGTTGGGCTTGCTTTTAGCACACATGGTATACCCCATAATGTATCTAGAAACTATTTCATGCATTCTTGGCTAATAGCAGAATCTTTGTAGCTGTGAAACTACTTACACCAAAATTACCTAATATTAGAGAATTCTGTGCTTCCCGGATTATATTAACTCTTTCAGTTTGAGGAATGCATAGCTTTCCCAAATGATACAAGAGTTGGTCCTTAACATATTAATCCAATTCTTATACTTGTTTACCATGACTTAAAGTTGCATATACATCTTTAAAATCTACATCTTGAGCATATTGTTCAATGTAGCTTTCATGCAATACTAAATTATGCTTAAGTATAGTAGATGCATTTATAATTGGTCTAGACAACATATCTACAACTTTGTTGTGTATGCCTTTCTTATATCTGATGACTAGATGAAACTGTTGTAGAAAACCCATCCACCTATAGTGTCGTGATTGCTGCAACTTAGTTTGTGAGTGTAAATATTGAAGTGGTTGATGATCAATATGTATAACTGTTTCTTTGCCCAAAAGGTAATGTTTCCACTTTTTCACATTCTCCACTAATGTATACAATTCTTTATCATATGTGGGATAATTAACTACTGCAGAATTAAAATTCTCAGAATGATAACATATGGGTTTACCATGTTGCATTAACACTGCTCCCATGGCATAGTCATTGGAATATGTTTCAATCTCAAATGGTCTTTGAAGATCTGGAAATGCTAGTACTGGTGTTGTACCAATCTTTTGTTTCAAGGTGTCGAAGGCTTTCTGCTATTTTCCTCCCCACTGAAACACCTTGTTCAATCCTATCAAAGCATGTAAGGGAGCTGCAATTAAGGAAAAGTTAGCAATAAACTTTCTCCAATATTGTGCTGCCCCTAGGAAGCTCCTAACATCTGTAACAGATTTTGGTTTAGGCTAGTTCACAATGACTTTGACCTTAGAGGGATCTATCTTCAACTCACCACCCCCTACAATATGACCCAAATAATTCAAAGATGTTTTTCCAAATTCTCATTTTGATAACTTAGCATAGAGATTTTCTTTTTTCAAAATGTCTAGGGTCTGATTTACATTCTTCAAATGTTCTTCCCATGTTTTATTGAAAACAAAAATGTCATCTAAATATACAATTACAAAATCATCAATAAAAGGCCTGAGTACATCATTCATAACTCTCATGAAAGTGACAGGAGCATTAGTTAAGCCAAAATGCATAACTAGCATTCATACAACCCTTGCTTTGTTTTGAAAGCAGTTTTCCATGCATCTTGCTCTGCAACTCTGACCTGATGGTAGCCACTATGCAAGTCCAACTTGGAAAATTAAACAACTTCTTTCAGCTGATCTAATTGATCATCTATGCAAGGAAGAGGATAATGATTCTTGATTGTTATTTTATTCAGTGCTCTGTAGTCAATGCACATCCTCCACGAACCATCTTTCTTTCTCACCAACACGATTGGAGATCCACATGGTGATGTGCTTAGCCTTATGAACCCTTTCTCGAGCAGCTCCTGTACCTACTTCTTGATCTCTGCATTCTCTAAAGCAGATAACCTATACATTCCGATTTTAGGCAATGGAGCATCTTGCTACAAATGAATATCATGTACAATTTCCCTTTTGGGTGGCAGACCTTTACGTTCTTGAAATAGGATATCATATTCTGAAACAATTTTTTCTAAATCAGGTTGTTTCTTAGCATCACAACCTTCAAATACATTATTTTTATCAGGTTTCTTTTCCTTTACAACCATTAGTAAAAATTGCTTGCATGAATTTACAATTCTTTTCATCTGCCCTGAGTTAATGAGAGTGTAGTTGTTTTTGAGCTGATGAGTTCTTACAATATATTCTATTCCATCTTTTGTGAGTTGATACTTATTTTCAGCTCTATAGAAAATGGCTTTTCTATCATACAAGTAAGGACTTCATAAAACAATTCCACATATATCCAAGGGAACTATGTCTAACTCAACCTCATCTACAAATGCTAAACCAAAAGAAAACCTAAGTTTACATTGTCTAGTCACTTGTAGCTTTGCTTTATCACATACCCAACCTAATGGATATGGCTTTTTGTGAGGTGTGGTTAGTAGTCCCAACTTCTTTACAATTGCTTCAGAAATCAAGTTTACTTGTGAACCACTATCAAATAAAGTATCAACCTTTTGATGCTTGGAAATAACTCTAATATGAAAAAGCTCATGTCTATTCCTCTCATTTTCTTCATTATCAATAGATTGTGCAGAACTACTAGTAGATGCTTTAGAATTTTTACCTTTTATACCTGTGGTTGTGATTGTTGTTTCATCACCTGAGTCTGACCCCAAATCTTTCTGAATAGCAGCAGTAGTCTTCTTCTTCTTGCCATCGAACTTCTTGGGTTTCAACTTTAGATGGAAAGACCAACAATGTTCATCATCATGTCCAACCCTCTTGCAGTGAGTGCATGAAGGTTTGTCTTTCTATACAACGTTTTTCTTCCTCCCTTTCCATTTCTACTTCCCCCTTTCCTTGTTCTTACTTGCAATGGGTTTTGATGATCCCCCAATCTCTGGGTTCACATTCTTGCCTCTAGCCTCTAGATGTGTAGCCTGAGCTGATACCTCATCTATGCTAGTAGGGTTAAACATGAGAATGGTGTGCCTCAAATAGTTGTGTAGACCACATATATACTTCAGCAAAGTTTCAGGTGAGTCTAAAGAAATGCCTAGAATTAAAGCTCTTTTTCTAAATTCTTAGGTATAGCTTTGTACACTTTGCCCCTTTAACTGGCGAAGAGTTTGCCAACTCATCATGGCTTGCTGCATATAAGCTAGTGGATAGAATTGTTTTTTAATGGCAAAAAAAAAAACTCACTCCAGGTAGAAAGAATTTTACCATGCTTCTTCAAATCAACTTGGATCCTGCCTTCCCGCCACACTAGGGCAATTCCTCCAAGGCGAAGGCTGGCTAGCTGAATCTTTCTCCCTTCTGAATCAATGTTCTACACCCTGCAATATACATCAATCTATCTAATCTAATTATCTAGCTTTTCTGCATTTAATTCTCCATCATATATTGGCAAATCAAATTTTACATCTAGTTTAATCAAAGGGCTAGAAGGAGGAGGCTCTTTCCCTTTCCCTTTGCCTTAAGAATGGCCATATAAAATAGGTTCCTCTGTTCCTTTGTCTTGTTTGGAGGTTGAAGTATCTTCAACTCGACTTTTCTTAAATTCTCTATACATCTCTTCTACCATGGCTCTCATCGTCATGAAACTGTCCATGAACTGAGAGTCTTATTCCAAGGGAATTTCTTCTACCATTTTCCTCCTAGGATAGATCCTTCCTATTTCTGGGTTAGCTTCAACCAATTCTCCTTCTCCTAATTTGAGCTTTGACCTAGTTATCATTCACCAATCCAGCACAAGCTTGTCTAACCTTGGCAACCTAAAGCTCTGATACCACTTGATCTGTAAATGAGATCTAAGACAATTATTAAGGTATTATAGACTCATGTGCATGGATTTTTGTATGTTATTTTATGCAATGGATCAATAAGATTGCGAAATACATAGACAATGAAGTAGTTAAAGAAGCATAATAGACAACACACATAAACACAACAAGTTTAATAAGGAGTTCACCCAATACTCCTGGGCTACATCTCTTGGTCTAGCCTTTAGTGGTGGCCTCTCTATTATGTCTTCAGAAGCAGAGTTTTACAACAGTGAGCTCAAATTGAGCCTCACACAACAGATACAACAGCAATAGTTTTTCTTGAACCTCTCAAGCCTCTTTGAGTACACAAACTCTCCTCACTGACTCTCTATCTTAGTGGATCTTTGTCTCAGCACTACCTTCAATACTGCCTACTCTGTTTGTTCTCTGTCTGTGTCTTTAAAGCCAATCTGTGCTACTTGTTCATTTCCTCTTCTTAGCTTTCTGTCTCTGGGCCTCTGTTTGCTCGAATCCCCCTTCTGAGTGTTAATAATCATTGCATAACGTCTTCAGGGGAGGTGGCCACCTGTTCCGCGAAGGGTGAGTGCTTCAAGCCTTTGAAATCATGGAAATGATTATTCTCTATTTACATAGAGGAATGCATTCAAACACAGGAAAAACTACCAAAACACTATTCATCCAGACTTCAAATATTCATAAATGCATCCTATTCTCCTATCGGGTCCATCTATAAGTTAAGATTGCATGTTGCAATGCCCCTCTCTGTGGCTTCCCTTCGCATTTCATTTAGTAAATGAGACATGCGAAAATACATTAAAAATGACAATTTACGGATCTAAAATCCTATGAAATAGTGTTTATATCTCCATCGGGTCCAGCTAATCACATCGCATATATATATATATATATATATCTGTGTGTGTGTGTGTGTGTGTGTGTGTGTGTGCATATAGTCACGCTCCATTGTGTTTGGCGATTGCAACATCGTGATGCAATTGTGATAACCCCAGCCCATTTGGTGAGCGCTATATTGGTATTTTCCGACTGTGATTGTGTGATGCAACATGGGCCGTCAATCTGCATGCTTGATCAACAGTCCTCATTGACCCCACTGATCGCTGTCATGTATCTCGTGTGATCTCCACCGATAGCCTTCACTTTCCATTGCCGATTGTGATTTTCCATCCAGATCTGGACCGTTGATCAGCCAGATCTGGTGGCTACTGTGCATCACTCCTTTGACCACTGATAAGCCTTTTTTCCACTGTTTCTTGATGTTTTTAGGTCTTGACAATGTTTTTTGCTATTTTATGAAGATTTTCTCATACAATTGTTTTGATCTTTTAAGCGATTTTTGAAGACTTAGAGAGTTCTTGGATCCATTTTGGATGAGCTACTAAGGTTTTCCGCAGACAAGTTGGTCATGCAATAGGTTACATACCACATCTCCACAGGGTTATCAATAGGACTACATAGGAGAAAGAAGGCACCATGGCCTACTGTTCCTTTGTGGATTGGATTGTACGAGATCTGTACATTGAAGGATGTGGATGTCGAAGCTGAGGACTTAAAGAAGTTTTGGTTTCCCACCAAGATTTTCAATCCGTATGATCCCCACTGCGTATACAAGAACCACTGTGTGAAGGTGTATTACCCATGGATCCATGGGGCATGTCATTGGCCAAAGGAAAGCCCTTGGAGGTATTGCTACAACTCCTCTAGTCTTAATGAACCATTCAACATGGTTGTAGAATTGAAAGTAGAACTACAGGAAATAGTACCACAAGAAGTAACAACAACAGTAGCAGTGAGAAGAAAACTGACATAAGACAAAGGCAAGAGGAAGATTGTCAAGAGCGTAGAGGTTGAGAAAAGATACAAGTTCAGAGAAGATCCTCTTGTTGAGAAGGTAACTTTGGAGATAGCGGCGAAGAGGCAAAAACATAAAAGGAGAGTAGAATAGAGGAAGAGAGAGAAGAAAAGGTTGGAGGATACAAAGAGGAAGTTGCAAGAAACAAAAAAGAAGGTGAAAGCATAGAAAGAGCTCAAGAGGAGAGAAAGGGAAGAGAAGAAGAAACATGAATAGGAGGGAAGGCAAGGTGCACTGATAGAGAAAATTGTGCCTATAAAGGTTGAAGAATCATAATAGCCAGTAGATGACGAAGAGGGTGAGCTGGTGCAAGTTCAACAATTTTCTTAGCAGGTTGAACAAATGATTGAAGCAATGGACATAGAAATGGAATAGGAGCCACAAGACCAGGACATTGATCTCATACTGAGAGCATTCGAGGTCGCACCACAGCCTCTGCCACCTCCAGAATCACAACTGTTTAGGGATAAATTCCCCTAGGGCCTTGGGTTGATAACCTAGCAAATCGGGGGTTATCTACAAAGAAAAACAAGCATTCCACACAACCATGATGCTAATATAATCAAAATACATGAAGAGAGGTGCACCTGGGGGTCCTTCGTTTGGGATTATCCAGCCAGGTTCCAAACCCTCTTAGAGTTCCTTTTGATCCTTCAACCTACAAAATAATCAATTCCAGAAAGCACAGCAGTATATTGACCAAGCATCATAAAGAAATCATCTTCATAGCATATTGAAAGGTAGTTAGTTATACAATTAAAACAACCATTCATATGTGAATCATAACATTGATATCATAAACATGAAGAAGATTTATATCAGGAACAAGACACGTGTTTCTTTTATTATAGATAACTAAAGTACATAAAGGAATGATTTCACCTGAGTCTTCCTTTCATAGGCTCCAAGAGGAACCGTCCTCCGGATTTGTCCAGTCTCAAGCCTTCAACAAACTCCTTCCATGACTTACTCCAAGATATCTCAAGTAGTGGAAAGATATCATAACTCAAGGAAACAAGGGTTTCTTATAATGGGGGAAGTGCTAGAAGCACAAGGATATTTAGACCTAGTCAGGGATAATCTCAGCAAAGTGATTTTTCCCTCTATTCTCTCTCCCTTAGGCCTTCCCATTGAAGCCTTTTTATACTTCTCCCAAAGTAGTTTTTTAGTTGGGAATTCGTTGGGAACAGTTGGGCCATGGGCACTAATAGGTAATCAATAGGTAAAACCCATGATCTCCACCTGAAATTAAGGAGATTTAATTTTTTTTAGTGTCTTAAGACATATATGCGGGTTGGTTATACACAAACCCACGTACACACGCATTTAGCTCAGGGCAATGTAGCATATAGGGAGTAAAACACTATTTTTTAAGTATAGGGACCAGGTCTGGAAGCAGGGCTTGCCCTAGGCCATGAGTGCAGCATCACAAACATCAAGAGTGAGATTTGGAGCTATAACAACAACCAGTCCTGAGTGAGCAAGGGGAGTGTTGGGCCTAAGAATTATCCTTAATATACATCCACTTTCACTCCATTCACACATTTTCTCACCTCTATTTCACCACCAGGTCATCACATCAAGCTTCATTATCATCATTATATGGGTTACCCTTGTGTTTTCCAAAAAATTATTAATTCTTAGTATTTTTAAGTGAATTTGTGGTTAAAATTTAGAAAATAATATCCTTATACTTATACCTAACAATTGGAATGAGAAATTTGACATGTGTAGGTACAAAGGAAGCTTCCAAGGCATCTTTATGTGGCACTCTATGTTCAAATTCGAATTTGAGGAGATCATGGACCTCATGGAGGAGATCATGGACTCATGGAGGAGATCATGGAGGATAGGGTTAGTGTCACCATTGGTTGAGAGAATATGTGATCAAAGGAGGGAATAGTGGATCTACATTTATGAGTTTGTTATCATAGCTTTTGTATAAATAGGAGTGTTATCTCCTTCATTTGTAATGTTAATTTTTTAGAATCTTAGAACCTAGTCCTTCATTGTAACAAGTAATGCTAATCTAGATAGAATTTAGAATAGTTTTGGTTCGGATCATATGAGCTTATAGCCATTGTATGTTGAAAATTATGATGAATAAAATGGAGCTTCTTTGATCCTCTACATTTGACTTCTCTTTTGGTGTGCTTGTGAATCATTGTAAGGATCCCCATTGCCTAGAAAGTACACTTTTGTTTTGGTAAGCTTTTGTTTTATGTTTGTTTGTGAATTTCATTAAAGAAAATTATTAGGTTCATATGTTTGAAATATCAATGAATGAGCTTTCATAAGAAAGTATTAATGTTTCCTTCAATAAATCTGATTTGTTATTTAATGTTTGATTTCATTAGTTTAAGTTTCCGATTTATATGCTTGAGATATAAATGAATAGTCCCTTGTAAGGGAGCTTTAATATTTCATGCAATCAATTAGAATTATTTTTAAGAGCTTCAACTTCATTAGTTTAAATAGTCGATTAGAAATATTAATGAATAGTCTCCTGTAAGGGAGCTTTAATATTTCTTACACTTGTCACAATGTCTTTTAATTTTTAGATTTCATTTTGTTAAATGACTAAATAGATGATCCCAATGAAAGAAAACCTCCTATAAGGGAGCTTTGGAATTTCTTCACCTCGTTTAGTTTAGTTTGTCTCTGAGTCCATATATTGGATGATCGTTAAAGTTTTACTTACCTGGGTTGACAGTAAATGAAACACTAATTTTCATCCGCATTTTAGACCCAACATTTTGGCACCGTTGTCAGGGAGGATGATTTGTAGATAGACTTAGGAAGTTATTTTTATTGCAATTTCTTTTTATGGACTAACTTGTGAAACCTGGTGACAACAGGATCTTCATAGGAGTTCAAGTTTGAGCTTCTTGATTTTTTCGTATTTAGTTAGTTTCAAATTTAGTTTTTAAAACCCCCATTTATTACTAATCCATCTACGGATGAGAAAATTGAAAATGTTGAATAGGTACTTCTTGGAGAGCAAGAATAATATTGAAGATTGGTTTCAAAAGAACCTTGTGCCAGCTCCAAGAATAAGACAAGTTACTCACATGCTTGTCAATATTCAGGTTAAAACTTTAAATCTAGAGTGAGCATTTTTGAATTTTTAGTCCGTAGATGGATTCATTGGAAGCATTCTTTTACCCAGGAAATAAAAAAAGAAAAAGAAAAAAAAAAAAAAAAAAAAAAAAAAAAACAACATATTTCAAGTTAAAGGTAGAATAGATTAAAAAAAATGAGATCTCATAGAGTTTTCCTTTAGTCTTGTTTTCAAAAAATAAAAAAAATAAACCACATTTCTCATGAATAAATTTAGGTAAGAGCCACTTCATCCACAATAACCTACAAAAATAGAAAAAAAAATAAAAAATAAAATCAATAGGTTAGTATGCTCTCTTCCTGCACTTCGAGTGATCAGGAAGATCAGAAAATATCTTGATTTATTTTCAAAATTAAATAAAAATCTCTTGCTAGGAATTGGCACAAATCATTAAAACTACAAGCATTATAAGAAATCAAAATAATTTTTAAGAAATTATTTATTTTCGATTTCAAATTTAAAAATTAAATTTGTAGTTTCGTGATTTGATAATGGTGTTAAAACTTCTATGCATATGTGTTGGGACCATTTCTTCTACCAAGCCAAATCTGCATATAAACAATTCAATATCTAATTACTATTGGCCCCATCGTTATTGAAATCAGTCTCATTAAAACTCTCTTGAAAGAGTTCTGGTGTAGGCAAAACCTATCATCATTTAACCTAGTTGTTTACATAGATAACACATCCTTCTAGCACTCTAGTCCACCATTCTTGGATGCAATTCAATAAAATCAACAATATGATTGCCTTGTATATTGCCATTACGATCTATGGCTAAAGGGTCTCACACCATGAATTTCTTGTTTCAATTACTTTCTTTAAACTCGAGAGGCAATGCACAATAACCTCACAGAGAGAACTAATAAACACAAACACTTTCCTTTGACAAAAGTTCCGAGACAGAAGGAGCTCTTCCATGAAAATCATGCACTTGCTCCAACCCAAATGATATAATCATGTCTGTGGAAAATTGAACCTTCGTTGGTGACCGGACATGGAACCATGTTCATAGCTCCAATCGTGTCAAACACAACCAACAAAGATCATCAAAGTTGTAACTAAAGGCAAGGAAACTTTAAAATAGAAAATGGGGACTCAATAAAAGTGTTTTAAAATCAAAAGAAACTTCAAATCAAGGGTTACTACCGATAATCTTCAATCTTATAAGTAAGAAAAGGTGATCGGGGTTTCAAATCCCCTTGAGATCAATGTAGTATTGGATGAAGCTGGCTTGATAAAATAGCACTGAAAGAGCATTGAGAGAGTCGGGGAGATACAGTCTGTGATAAGTTCTATATATTAATCTTGCTCCCTTACTGGAGCAAGACAGAGGAGGAACTATGCATGTTGGAACCAGATCGATTCGAAATGAGGTAATTGGAGGATTCAATCCTTCGTGAGGCTAGATTTTGGCAAACCATTCACCCCATTCCATGAACTCAGCACCTTTGAGCTCGTAACCATCCCAACCTATTCTAGCTCGACACTTTCACATCATTATTTCCTCAATACCTAACTACTATCTCTTTGTTGGCATATACCATAATGTTGCGCAATCACTCTTACCTTATAATGTCTAAAATAGTGGCATGAATCCATCTAACCTACAGCCACAATTTGAGCGATTTGAGCAATTTGAGCATGTAGATTTTGTGACAGGATTTGAGTGATTTGATGATTGCATGCAGATTTTGTGAAGCTATTAGTTAGAGAAGATATCAATAGCTATCAGCCTTAATGGTGACCTGGCTAACTCATCTTAAACGTATTTCACTTTCTCATTTCAGTAACTAGGGCTAAGCCAAGGATATAATTAAGTGAGAGATCGAAGGTTTAAGGAGTTGTCTTCTCTCCTTATTTCGTGTCTAATTACCGATATGAGTCACTATAGGCTGAGTTAGCAAGTCAGAGCAAAATTGATAACGCTTCTTTCTTAAATGCTCAATGCTAAGCTTAAATCTTACCTAACCAAATACCAAATTATTAAAGTCCACATTCGAATCCGATTGCCTTCTCAAAATCCAAAACTCAGTCCACAATCTACATAAATGATAATTTTATTGTGAAAAACGAATTGGTGGCCATTTAAATCAACACTTGTCAAAACACCTCAGTTTGCTTGAAATGTAAAAGACGGGGCAATAACTCAGTGAAGACCGACAATTCAATTAATTGAATACATGACCGCACCTCACATTTTTACAGACATGCCAACATAATCAAATACTCAAGTCTGATCGGCTACACTTTAGTGTTCCTTTCCACCTCGTTTCCACAACTCTCTTGCTGTTAATGAGTTGATTTGCCAAGCCCATATTTCAAATCCCTAATCATATGTAAACAAGCGAAGGCCCAAAAATTATTACCATATTTATATTGCTGAATTAGTTTTGAATAGTTTTGAATGGAATGGAACATTTTCTCAGCATGCTTGGAAATCGTAAAAAATGCACAGTGGGTCAAACACACCACTCAACGACCAGATGACCTGGAGCATGCATAAGAAAGCTCAGTCATAAGAGAGTCATTAGGCACTATATGTGCAGCGAGGAAGTCTAAAAATGCTTATCCTTTGACAACTATTGGATGTATTCAAAATCTAACAATCGTGCATATTTTGTAGAACAATTTTGTAATTTGCCACCCAGAAAATTGTTCCAGAAACTTTCTAGCGAGGTAAGTGATCTGCGTTTCTAACATTTTGCCCAAAATAACGAGGGATCTCAACCCAAGCTTTTTTCCATAACGTTTTGCAGGACACTCACCATTTGAGGAGCTCGGT
Source organism: Pinus taeda (assembly GCA_000404065.3). Lineage (NCBI taxonomy): Eukaryota > Viridiplantae > Streptophyta > Pinopsida > Pinales > Pinaceae > Pinus > Pinus taeda. The sequence continues at coordinate 56,714 of APFE030209686.1, forward strand.
CAACTCTTAAATTTGACTGTGCTCAACAGATATTGGTATTATCACATTTCTTCTGCGCTATTATTTTTTTCCATCTGTTTCGATGGCTATCCCCCATGTGCACAAAAATATAGTATTGTTGCAATTTGACACTAATAATAATCAAATCCAATCAGCCAAAAGAAAATTTACTGAGGATTGACAATGGCACTAGTTAACTCAACATTTGGTATCATACGAACCTACCCTTCATAGGAAAATTGACGATTATGGGTTGTATTCTTCAAGCCTCCATATTTCTTATGTTTCTTGTTGGTTCCTAGTCAAGTGCAGTTTCATCGGCTGGAGAAGGTCTCGAGGTCATATTTCTGGTTTGGTTTTCATTGATGTTGCAGCACAGGGCAGTTTTCTGGCAGCAAAGTGGGTAGTTATATGTCTTGAGGGATATGTGCCTTAGCAGGTCTTGTTTCGACATCAAGAGCTCTCGGCACAACACTTTGGCAGACTTTGGAAGAGAATTTGAAAGATTGATTTATCGAACATTTGGAGGATTACATTGTTTTGGAAATAAAATTATAACTTCTTCATGTTGTATGCTTTTATGTAATGTACTAATCTACAGGACACAACAAATCTATAATGCCAAGCTTTTACATGCACATTCCATGAGTCGTTGAACACAAACAGGGAATTTATTTATTTTTCATGGTTATTTTTATTAAAAATAGATTGTTAATTAACATCATGAATTGGACTAAAATTATGCTTTTGATATTCCTTAATCTACTTCATTTTGGCATACAATTTTTTGCGTAAGAATCGGGAAGGGAATGGCCATCTCTTCTTGAACAAACTTATGTTCTTTATGCCAAGTTCTTTTTTAGCAAGTTTCAGATGATCAACTGATCATTAAGGAGATTAAATTGTGATGACAATTAGTCTTCAAAATAATAATTTCATGAGAAATTCTAAAGAACAAGACCATGATCATAAGAACGAAATTTCCAGAAAATTACAAGTTCTTGTAACTTCCTATAAGGGTTTAATTGTTTGATATGTTGTATGATAGATTAGCAAATTTGAAAACTCGGAGGTTGTTCCTAAATGTACAAGGATGGTGAAATACCTATCCACACTTGAATTCAACGTCTACAAGTGGCTGGTCAACGCTGGTCAACCTTAGCTATTTCAACAGAAATCCTAGAAATATTATTTGTTATTCTTGAGATTTTTCGACCTCTTTTGAAAAATTGTAAATTCCACCACTTGTCAAAGCATGCCATAATTCACTTTTTCCTAGCAAGTCATTATCCATTTTTTTTTTCACATACACGTCATTATACATTCCTAAACCACAAATAAAACCAAGTAGCTCACTTACTAGCTTTTTGCACCACTTTCCATTTCCATTGTCAATTTCCTTTTCCATTTCCATTTGCATATAAAAGTTTGCAAATAAAATACTTCTTCTATGTAAATAACTGAGTCCATGTTCCTTGAGTCTAAATATCTTTCGAAAAACACCTTGAAGCTTGCATTCCTTAGGGGCAAGCTATCATCCCGATTAACAATGGGAATACATCAATGTCCCTTGTTCCTCGGATCTTCTAAGTATTCGACAACAACAAATTCATTCATGGTTAGAAAGATGTGTTAGGGTCACCTTGACTCTCATCCAAACCAAAGATGGGAGCTCTCGTGATGACTAGTGGCATCCATTAATGGCCACTAGGTAGGGGTGATTTTAGGGGCGAATGTTCGCCCTTTGGCGAAATTAAGGGGTTTTAAATTTTTAGTGGGCGAATATTTTGTATCATAGTACATTTTTACAAATCAACTCAAATAGCCCACCTTATTTTAAGGGAGAGGGTAAAAAAGTTAAATTTAGCCCTTGAAATTAGGAGTTACAACCTT
>APFE030209686.1:58626-71227 GCA_000404065.3 Pinus taeda
GGTATTCACTTGGAATGTAGCCTATTTAAATGGGGGAATTAAACCAGCATAGATCCATCTTTACTCTGGATCTACTAAGCCCGGAGAGGTATCAAATATAGTGCTATGCAAACTAGCATAGAGAAAAAATATTTGATCCCTCTCGGGGGCTTGGTGGATCAAGAGTAAAAATGGATGTTGTAATTTATGTATGTTAAACATTTTAACTTGGTTAAAATAAAAATCAATTATTAAATTTATTAATTTTTATAAATTACTAATAGTAATTTTTAAGCTCCAGGTTTATGATAACCCATGGTATTGACCCATGGTAATACCACCATGGTATTCATGTGAGCATAGACTATTTAAAGGGGAAATTCTATCATCTTAGATCCATCTTAATTCTAGGTCTACCAAGTGCTCATAGGGATAAATAGATTTCATGCCCCTACGAGTGGTAGATGTGGAGTTAAGATGGATATAGGTTGGTTTTTATGATAATGAAGATATTAAATAGACTTAGGAAATTATATTGTAAAAACAACTTAAGGTGAATGGTTAAAGCATAGACATTGGACAAGTATATTTGTATACTTCTGTTTTAAACTGAAACAAATCCAGGGCTAAAAGGAATGGATTGATTGCACTAGTCATTCTTATATAACTTTCCAACATATGCTGGAGTAAACAGATTGTAATTTGGGTAATTTTTCTAATTGCAAATGGGAACATACTTGTGTATTGGCAGGGTGGTTACGAGATCCCTAGAAGTGGAGTAAACATATCGTAATTTGGGTAATTTTTCTAATTGCAAACAGGAACATACTTGTGTATTGGCAGGGTGGTTATGAGGTCCCTAGAAGTGATGAATTTGAATTTTTCTTGGTTTCATATATAGTATTAGGTTTTTTCTCATGCTTTATGTGAATGGCACAGGTGAATTTTATCTTACACCCACTAGATTATCGATATGTAATTTCGGTAATTTTGATTTCAAAAGATATTTTAAAGAAATGCAATGATTTCATTTGTGTATTCAATAAACACAAGATTTTATAATTGAGTAGAATATTCGCCATGCCTGGTGAGAGATTCGCCAAAAAATTATATATACATATCATATTATTGATAAAATCACCTTCCATTTTTCCTATATACCATGGAGATTCGCCCATTTATTATACATGTAAATTTAGGGGGGTTTCTTAAAATTTTCCCTGCCACTAGGTACATAATTTCTTGTTATGTTCGACACCAAAACATTTATTCACATGACAAGAATTGTGTCAACGAGTGTGGAAGACTTGAAGACATTTACTTTCATCTTGTAGCACAGGAAGCAGATTTACTTTCATTACTTTTCAGTGTTTGATGTAAATGACTTGAGGACAAGTCAATAAATAAGGTTGGGGGGAAGTGTGAATTCTAAATTTTGTATACCTTCCAAATCTTATACATTTTCAGCTACATTCAGCAGCAGATTCTAAACATTCAACAGAAGATCCAGCAACAGATTTAGCAGCAGATGTAGCAACAGTAAAAGATTCACTTTTTCGAGTTCATCCACCATTTTCATAGCCAAGAGAAGACGACTATGATCATAATTTTGCAGCCACACATGCACAACTCTCATCCATTTTTGAAAGAGTAAGTTGAGGTATGATATTTTCCAACTTTTAACCATTTAATTCCTTGAAAAAAAACTAAAATGATAATTTTTGGGAAAAAAGCACTTCCATTTCTCATTTAACACAACTACCAAAACCATCAATTTGGGGGGAGGATATATTTACTATTACCTCATCATGAGAATATAAATGGCTCTATAAAAAGTACTTAAAAGTTAATTGGATTCCAACACAATCATTGTTGTCACACAAGAACCAACCATGATGCATTTCAACAAAAGTACTTTGCAATAAAAATCACATTATCATTATGCAAAGATCATACATTGAATGCAACAAACAAAATATGGTTGAAACACAAGAACCAACCAAGTTGTGATTCAACAAACACACTTTGCAAACATTAGTAAATGATATCATGCAAAGCTTAAGCCAAAAGACTCAAGTACCAAAAGTAATGTAATATATTGCATGAGGACATGCAATACCTTTAGTTTGGGGGTATGTTGGGCCTAAGAATTATTGTTAAAATACATCCACTTTCACCTTAAAATACATCCACTTTCACTCCACTCACACATTTTCTCACCTCTATTTCACCACCATGTCATCACATCAAGCTTCACTTTCATCATTATATGGGTTACCCTTGTGTTTTCCAAAACATGTTTAATTATTAGTATTTTTAAGTGAATTTGTGGTTAAACTTTAGAAAATAATATCCTTATACTTATACCTAACAATTGGAATGAGAAATTTGACATGTGTAGGTACAAAGGAAGCTTCCAAGGCATCTTTATGTGGCACTCTATGTTCAAATTCGAATTTGAGGAGAGCATGGACCTCATGGAGAAGATCATGGACCTCATGGATGAGATAATGGAGGATAGGGTTATGTGTCACCATTGGTTGAGAAATATGTGGATCAAAGGAGCGAATAGTGGATATACATTTATGAGTTTGTTATCATAGCTTTTGTATAAATAAGAGTGTTATCTCCTTCATTTGTAATCTTAATTTTTTATAATCTTAGAGGTCCTTCATTGTAACCGAGTAATGTTAATCTAGATAGAATTTAGAATAGTTTTTGTTTGGATCATATGAGCTTATAGCCATTGTACTTTGGAAATTATGATGAATAAAATGGAGCTTCTTTGATCCTCTACATTTGACTTCTCTTTTGGTGTGCTTGTGAATCCTTGGAAGGATCCCCATTGCCTAGCAAGTACACTTTTGTTTTGGTAAGATTTTATTTTATGTTTGTTTGTAAATTTCATTAGATTAAATTATAAGTTCATATGTTTGAAATATTAATGAATGACCTTTCATAAGAAAGTATTAATGTTTCCTTCAATGAATTTGATTTCTTATTTAATGTTTGATTTCATTAGTTTAAGTTTCTTATTTATATGCTTGAGATATAAACGAATAGTCTCTTGTAAGAGAGCTTTAATATTTCATGCAATCAATCATAATTATGTTTAAGAGCTTCAATTTCATTAGTTTAAATAGTTGATTAGAGATATTAATGAATAGTCTCCTGTAAGGGATCTTTAATATTTCTTACACTCATCACAATGTCTTTTAAGTTTTAGATTTCATTTTGTTAAATGACTAAATAGATGATAGAGATCCCAATGAAAAAAACCTATTGTAAGGGACCTTTGGCATTTCTTCACCTAGCTTAGTTTAGTTTGTCTCTGAGTCCATATATTGGATGATCCTCGAAGTTTTACTTACCTGGGTTGACATTAAATGAAACTCTAATTCACATCCACATTTTAGACCCAACAGAGAGGTTGTCCTCCTTGATGATGATTCGGTGATGGATGTGTGAAATTTGTCATTTGATGAGTAATAGCAAAGGATTTTAAAGGCACAAAGAAGAAGCTCTTGGATGATCACACATAACCTACACACATAGTGGAAAGGGTGATTATATTAGAAATTATAAGAAATCCAGCTGCCATGGCCAAGCCTTCTAAGGCTTATGCAGAAGCCATGAGTTCAAAGGTAAAGTTCATGATAGCAGAGAATGATTGGATGGCAAAGGACTTGCAAGCGACCAGGAAAAGAATAGAGAAGTATACAGGACCCGTTATGGTAGAAATGAACAAAGAGATACTTATTGAAATATCAACTCTGGAGACCACCATGCAAACACATTATAGTAGATTTGTCACCGTGCACAAGTTGGTTTTCCATCTATATGGTTTTCAGCAATAGTGCTTGAGGACAGCCCAAAATTTCAAAGACATCCACACTGCTATTACGCATGTACAGGAATGGACAATGAGGCATAAGGGGGTCCCACTTTACTTGCACAATATGACGAAGCCATAGACAAATCTAGAAAAAGCATAGATCCATATGGTTATCTGGAACTATGAGTTGCTCCCTCCACTTATCACCAACATGGAGGCTTCCTACGCATAGTTGTTCAGGAGTGTGGATGTCAAGTGAGGAAACATAAGATCCCTTAAATTGAAACCCTCACTCAAGCCATGAGGAAGAACCAAGTCATGCTAGAGGTCGATAGGTACATGGATCCGTTGATGCATGAGACCACAAATGATGACTTACTGTTGAGTGTAGAAAACATGCAAAAGTACATCAGTGGTCTAGCCACACTTAGGACAATGTTGTGCATGCTTCAGGATGAGCTAGACATAGGTTTCATAACCATATACCCAGAAGCTATGGAGACAAAAGTCTGCTTCGATAAAGACATTACCAAACAGTACGGGGACACAATAGCAGAGTACTAAGCTTGGTATCAGTTCATCACGAAGACCACCAAGAGGAGGTTACTGAGTTGGTCTTTCCCCAAGACCTCAAGTGATGTTTTTTGTCTTGTTAGCCTGAACCAAGCCTATTTTATCCCAGATGGGTATATGTGGAAATTCTGTTATTGTAAATATATTGTAAGCGAAATTCCAAGTGTCACTAGTGTAATGTGAACAGTTACCATGTAATGGGAAGAGTCATGAGGGTAGTCCAAGAGTCAAAGGGAAATGTCAAGGGTCACCCCACCCTTTGCTATATATAGAACCTCATAAATCATAGTACAGGATTTTGGGAGCCAACATTTTGGCTAGGCATTTCTTAGAGAAGGCTTGGAGAGTATTGTGACAATCCTTGGCTTATTCACAGTGTAGAGCATGTACATCTCTTTGGAGGAGCAAGCGGTGTTGACTATAATGTTCCACTACTTGGGATATGGGTGTCAATGGTGCATGTATGGATGGAACTTTCACTTAATAATATATAACATGGTCGACAAGTTTTCATGCATATGTTGTTATTGTAGTTGGACTATTTTGGTTGCTTTAGCAATGTATGCTATTTAACTTAAGCATTTGTTTATGAACTATTTTGTATGCAATTGTATGAATCTTGTTGCAGACGTGTTGTTGGTTTAACCTATCACTTTGGTTTGTGGACTATTCTGCTTTCCACTCATGTGTTACTTTCAGGATGCATAATATTGCAGTGTTCTAAGGGATACACTTCATTTTCCCCTCCGTGTGTTAGAACCCGCATGCATCTCACTTGACTCGTTGCAAGGTCACGCACTTGCTTCTGACAAAGTTATCACACTTACCTCTACGTGCTACCACAGTCAAGGCATTACTTTACTACCCATTTTTGGGACTCCTACTGCAAATAGTGTGAGGTCTAGTTGGGACTTCTTAATGAGGAGATCCCCTGACATGTTGGCAGTTCCAGCACTATCAACATGTACTTAGGTGGGTAAATATGTGGTCCTACCCTAACCCCCTTAAGTAGATAGATAGGTTATTATAGAGTGTGAAAGAAATAATTATAAGAAGGCTTAATATAAGGTTTCATATATTAAAATTCCTAAGAGGTTAGATAGAAATTGAAATCCATAATTCTAAGTAGGCTCACTAGAAGGTTCCACCTACTAGAAAGTTTATAAGAGGTTAGATAAAAGTTATTTAGGGAAGTAGAATCAATGCAATGAGATGTATTATGAAGTATATTGTAGCTGGAGTAAGAATATCTTGTGGATTAATTCCCTGATTAAAGAGTATTTGATCGTGTTACAATACCTTAAGGTCCTTCTTTATATTCATATACCTACTCTTGTGTGGATGTATAGAGGTATATTTTAAATTAACAATTTATTTCTCAAGTTAATGGTTTGTTTTGTATATTTTATGGATCAATCATCACCACATTGCAATTATTTTTCCTTATTTATTTATGTAAGGAAATAAACACCCTAATATCCTATAAAAAGAAAGAAATGTAACTTTGCACCTATATAAATCGAAAGAAGAGTGAAAGATACACCTCTTAATGAGGAAACCACCTTTTACAATAGAAAAAATTGTGCATGATGAGATGATTTTTGAAACTCGGCATCCCTCATATATATGAGGCAATTAAAATTAAAGGGTCTAGTTGAGAACCCTAATATAATAATATAAATTAATAACTCGCTATCTATGTATTTATTGAGGGCTTAACATGTCTCTCCCCTTCAAACAGTTGTTTCCCTCAACACTTAATTAGTTGTAGATGTTTCTACATCAGGAACTCATATTCTCATGTCACCTCTTCTACTCATAATTTATTAGAGGAAATTTTCAGATAAAATTGGACCTTATAATAAAAATCATGCTTGGTGAGTTGGAAATTTAATAACTAATATAATTTCAAACAATTTAGTCAAGAATAATTATGGAGATATGCATATAAAAATCATTGGAGATGGACATATAAAGACACTTTTAGTTAAAGACACATTAAACTCTTACTGAGGCATCATACTCAACAATAAATATTTTTGTGACATTAAGTGTGGTTAGGACATTGAGTTGTACACATAGCCTCCTTAAAATTTTCGATATATTTGGTTACTTCTTGAATTAAAGAAAAATCCTGTTTTTACAATGATGTTAGACATGCTATTATTTGACCATAATTCTTGAAAAATCGACCCGGATTGGATCATTCTATTTTTTTTCATCCACCTTGATTCTTTTAGAGTGGAAAAAGTGGATGAGTCGATTCACAAGACCATTTTTAGCGACATGGCCTAGTTTGGCAAATTCAAGTCTAAAATATTCTGGGAGCATTTTAAGGCATTAAATGGAATATTTGGGGGAAAAAAGTTGTCTCTTTAGCACAACACATTTTTTTCTATTCTACACATAGAGACCTTTCCAATGATGCAATAATTTCCTCAATCAAAGTTTTTATGAAAAATATATGCAACTCAGAAGTTGACCCATCCTATTTTGGCCACCATAATTAGAGAGAATGTCATGTCAGTCCCCATTATTCATGGAAAAGGGGCTACATACATGATCATGATGAATAATGCTCTACAAGAATCCATATTGTAGCCTTGATTAAGAGTTGAGGGAGTCAAACCTAACCACTAGTAGGCTACTAGGCTATGTTATAACTGGACCACTAGGAGGAAAAGGGGTTATATTTTTTTCAAGTGTATCTTGTTCCATTTATGAGCAAAGTAGCTAAGAGGGATAGGGAGAGAGAAAAAATATAGGACTTGTGCATTTTATTAGCCCATAGGCCATAGGCCTTATTTCTTTGTACTCGCATTCATTCTCTCAAAAGGGTTTCCCCATGATATATCTTGTGCCAATTGTGGTTTGTGAGTTTTTATTTCATTGTTATCTATTTTCTGCATTATTATAATTTGCATGCATACACAATAAACAATAATTTACATATCCATAAATCTAAAGATAAATCAACCCTCATGGTATAGATTTCAAATCTTTAAGAAAAAATCATCATATTTGTTGTGACAAATTGTCTAGTGGAATATCCATGGTAGTTTATTAATCACAAACTTATGGTGTTATCTTTTCAATCCTCTAATATTCTTCAAGTTTATTGGAATTAACCATTCCATCATAGCTTTAATTTGTTAAGGTATATTTGATACCTTCATGAGATATGATATGACTCAAATATTCCACTTCTTGAACCCCAAGGCACACTTAGAAAGCTTTGCACATTATTGGTTCTATTGTTATTCCAATAGTTTTAAAACCATGTCAATATATTATATATTCTCTTCCCAACATTTTCTATAGAGTAATATATCATTAAAACTTACTAATACAAATTTTCTAATGAAGAGTTTGAAAATATAATTCATTAATATTTGAAATGTCTAACGTGCATTAGTAATGCTAGATGTCATCACCAAAAGTCATAACGATCATCATGTGTTCTAAGGTCTATTCTAGGGATGTATTTTTACCTTATTCTAATTTGATGATTTCCAAAAAGGAGATCCAACTTAGTACCAGGAATTACTCACAATTCATCTAATAATTCATTAATGACAGGAATGGAAATAATATCTTTAATAGTAATTTTATTGTGTTGTCTATAATATGGACACATATTCCATGAGCCCTATATTTTTTAAATGTTCACCACTAGTGAAGGGAAATCTCTTTGTATAGGTTGAATGTTGTAATTAGAATCTTAACATTTCTTGAATCATGGGCCCAATCTAACTCTTTTTTGCATATAGGTACTTGTAAGGCCTAATTTTGGGTGGTACACTTCCTAATTGCAAATGAATAACATGGTAATGACCTTGAGAAGGTAGAATACCCTTACGCATCTCTCCAAATGCCTTGGAATGATTATTGATAACCTTTTAGAGATCCATTGGAGATAGGGAAAAATTGAAGGATGTGTTGGGCCACAAGTGGGGCTAGGATTATCTTAGATCTTGGAGGAATAATAGTGGTCCAATCTGCATGGGGTATTGGAAGGAAATAAAAAAAAATATTGGTAAATTTGGCTTGGAATTTTTCTAACTAGGAGCGAAAAGAGTTAATCCATGATTTTTATTAGATACTCATTGTTGTTAATCAAAGAATTAAATGGAAAAACTTTTAAACATGAAATCATTTTCTCTATTTGATATGGAGTATCAATCACCTCCCAACTCAATTTCCAAACATTTCCTTCTTATATGTCAAAATGGAGTTGAAAAATGAAGGTGGACTATTGATCCAAAGTTGTGGCAAGTCGGGAACCTATAACCTTCATTAAAAATGGGGTAATTAGCATGTTTCATATCCCTTATATATGTTTTTATAATTTTTTCATAGCATAAGGCCCATGGAGCTCATCACCCAAGGGAATAGCTAGCGACCTCAAGTGGATAAGGATGGAGCATGGGTTACCCATTTTTATAGCACCATTTATCACTCTTGGTAGATTTGATGCTCTGGTTATGGCCTAGGGCAGCCCTTCCTTTCCAGACTTGGTCCAAAATCTTAAAAAAACTGTGTTTTATTTCCTATACACTACTCCCTATGTTAAAAGTGTATACATGCAGTTAAACATCTACCCAACCTGCATATATGTGTTAAAAAACTTAACGATGATAAATCTCCTTAATTTTGGGTGGAGTTTACGAGTTTTACCTATTACTCACCTGCTATAGCCCATGGCCCAACTCTTTCCCAACTGAAAAAACTAATTTGGAGAAGTATAAATAAACCTCCATGGGAAGGCTTAAAATAAGGAAGAGATGAGATATTTATATTATAGTTGATTGATCCCTAATCGAGTCTAAATAAATCCCTATGCCTCTTGCACTCCCCAAGCTTTAGGAAACTCTTGTTTCCTCTTTTGAGATATCTGATGAGTGATAAAAGGTGCCTTTTTAACTCCTAATTATCTTCACATTAATTATCAAACCAGATAAGTCTTTCTATTTCAAGAGTGTACACAATATGTGGCGGCGATTAACTCAGAGAGTAGTGCTTCTAAATTGCAGTATAGTCCTTTCAAATACAAGAGTAAATGGATGCATCAAGTAAATTCTAATTGCAACTAAAAGGAAACTCAATCCTTTAATGAAACTAAATTAGACCTTCATCAAAGTACCAACAATCATCAGTTGAGAATACAGTAGTAATAACTCATTCCTCTTTTAACTGATTTATTCTCAATCAACACAATTCTTAATATAAGCAATAGATGATCTCAATCTGAGAGCTTCAACAGCAGTAGTCAATGCTCTTTACAGTAGATGATCTCAAAATAGAATACTTAACTAAATAACTAGATCTGAAATAACAATAAACTGTATCAACAATATTACCACAAAATATATGAACAGAACAATTCTGTTCAGATTGGAAAACAGGAAATAGCAAAATGATACAATTGCAAAAAGTAGAAATTCAATCAAACCATCACACTACAAGAATCATAGATGCATGATACAGGAACAATAAGTGAATCCACCAGGGCCGGGCCCTTAGCCTCTAGTGAACACCATTGGATTACTTCAGGAGATGTAAAGGAACAACAATTGTTTTATATATTAATCATTGCATAAACATTACACTAAGTTCGTGCTTTGCTTTGCTCAACAGTGAGAGTAACAATTTCTCAATAGTAATTTTTTTTTTTTTTTTTTTTTTTTTTTTTTTTTTTTTTTTTAATTTATTATTATTTATTTATTTATTTATTATTATTTATTTTTTTCTGCTTAGAGTTGTTCCCTCTTTATAATGGGAAATAGGTAAAAAAATAAATAGTAAAGCATTTTATAAGCTCAGACATTTTTCCCTCCTTGTGTTGATCCTGTTGATTTGACTTTGGACGTATATGTAACTTCTATGGCCTTTCTTATCTTGTTGCTTTCTTGCTATTCCTTGGTTAGGGAATAGTAGTTGTCTCTTTTCATATTTTTCCTGTATAAAGAAGGATATGATCAGCTAAATTGTAATTACAAATGATTTCCTCATTCTTACCATAATCCTTTGATATATTAACATTTTAGGGTATAAAAGGGATATAACTAAAGGAAAAGGATGATGAAATAAATAACATATGCATACATTTTGCATGACTCAACATACTCCCCTGCTTAACCTTTTTCATGTCCTCATGAAAATCATGTAGTTTGTATGCAAAGCAGTCAAGGGATAAGCTAGAGAAGGGAGGTCGTAAAGCGGTCTGAAACCATGATTTTTGGCCAAGATATCAAAAATGTGCCCTATTTGTCCTTCAGGGAGCTCATATATAGCCTTGTACCCCTCATTTGGATACCAAATGATAGGGTTGCGAAACCGACAACCTAGCCAATAAGGGCCTTCCCTTAGGATGAGATTACTATAGATGACAAAGTGTTCTATAGCTAGTTTAAAAATTTTGTAATTAAATGGCTTTCTGTTCTGTACATTGTTATTGGAAACTATCCATCGGAGCTTTGCTGCAGCCAAGGAGCTTTCCTGAATGGAAATGAAATACTCGACCCCTTTCAGACAATTTCTTTCTAAATAGGCCCCATAGTTTGGATTACTCCTTCCCTCTTCATCAAACTTTTGTGGTTGGCCAGCATTTGTAAGGGGTGCTTTGGTTCACCTCTGACCCACAAGTCCAGTCCATTTTCCTACCTCTGGAAAGTTTTATGGGCCTTGAACCATTTCAATTGATTAACAGCAAATGAAATGAAAGCCTAGAACTGCACATCTCCTATAAAAGGATTGGGGTTCTTTTCAAGTTCTTTTTCTAATACAAAATTGTGTAAATAAAATTCACACAACAGCCTCTGTATTTTGACCCCATGATGCTTACAACAGTTTAGAAAATCATCAATTGTTTTCAACTCTATGGGTTTCCCAGCTTTGATCTTCAACTGTAAGTATCTTTCCATCAAAAATAGGGCATAGTTATTGGTAGGAGATCTGCATGCCAATATGTTATTATATAAGGAGAAAATAGTATCCATTTGACTCGTGGCCATTTCCAATCTATGCTTTATTTTCTTAGTCCTCTCTTCTGCCTTTCTGTATTTCTCAAATGCCTCACTTTCTGATGCATTCTATTAGGTTGTGTTATATTCTTTCCACATAGTTAACAGGGGGTTTGAGGGGTACCCATAACCCCACTTTATGGGGTCCGGGGCAGTGCCCTAGAAAATTTTGGTTTTGGACCCTATGTTAGGTTGGGCGGACCCACCTATGGTTTTGTGCACGATTTTCGCACATGTTTTTTGGACGCGATGGTTTTCGGTCCATGGTATTGGATGCTTCGGCATGTATAAATATGTATTGTAACATTGAAAGGAACATAATGAAAAATCAAGCCGGTAGTCTCGGTTTTAGGATCCAGTGGGAAATCTCTGTGTATATGTCTTCTATGTGTTATGCTCTCGCATTTTAATTTTCTTTGTTTTAGAATTCGTATGCAGGTAATTTCTGTACGGGGTTAAAACTTACATTTGGTATCAGAGTTGTTTTGGCTTCAAGGGGACACCTTTGTTGCTGAGGGGTTTCGCTTGGGCCTGTGGTAGACCCTGTTCAGTGGGAGATCTGCGAGATCGATTCTGGTGGTGAAAGAAGATGCGAGCAGCGGAAAGATAGAGATTGAGAAGTTCAATGGTCAGAGTTTTGAGTTGTGGAAACTCAAGATGGAGGATCTGTTGGTGGATAAAGATCAGTGGATCGCGGTAGATCCGGGTACTAAACCAACGGGAGTGACCGATGAAGAATGGAGGAAGTTGGATCGGAAGGCAAAGAGAACAATACGATTGTGTGTCTCAGATTCAGTATTGTTGAATGTATCAGGGGAAGCTACGGCGAAGGCTCTGTGGGACAAGTTAGGGACTTTGTACCAATCTAAGTCTTTGGTGAATAAACTATTCCTACGAAAAAAGCTGTATAACCTGAGGATGAAAGATGGAGACTCGGTGACAGAGCATCTGAATGCGTTTAATACTGTGGTAAGTCAGTTATCATCTGTTGATATTAAATTTCAGATGAGGATAAGTGCATCAGTCTGTTGTGTTCTCTACCAGATTCGTGGGATAGTCTGGTTATTGCAATAGGTAGCAATGCAACTGCTTTGCAGTTTGATGAATAGTCTCAGCCTTGCTGACGGAGGAGATGAGACGGAAAAATATGGACAACCAGAATGGTGATGCCTTGTCTGTACGAGGATGGTCC
>APFE030209688.1:3026-47767 GCA_000404065.3 Pinus taeda
CCTACAATTCCTAGAAAACTTAAGCAATGTGATGCATGCATTCTAGGAAAGCATAGCAAACAATCCTTTCATGACTCACATTCAAGAGCACATAGGAAGCTTGAACTTATTCATTCAGATTTATGTGGTCAATGCCTGTTTCTTCTGCAAATGGAAATAAATATATCATGACATTTATTGATGACTACACCAGAATGTGTTGGGTTTATTTATTGAAGAACAAATCTGATGCTTTCCTAACATTCAAGAATTTTCATAAATGGATTGAAAATGATGCATAATCTCATATTGGGTCCATTCGCACTGATAATGGAAAAGAATATACATCAAATGAATTTGAAAACTATCTTCGCCAACATGGGATCAAACATCAAACAATTGTGCCTTATAATCCCCAACAAAATGGTGTAGCTGAAAGAATGAATAGAAAAATCTTGAATATGGTACGATCCATGCTTTTCTTCAAAAATGTAAAGATAATGTTTTGGGCTGATGCTGTTCTATGTGCTGCATATATAAAGAATAGATGTCCATCTAATGCTATAAGAAACAAGACTCCTTATGAATTGTGGTATGGACATGTTCCTTTGGTAAAACATCTCAGGGTCTTTGGTTCCACCTGTTATGCTTTGATACCAAAGGTACATAGAAACAAAATTGGTACTAGAAGTCGTAAGTGTATCTTCCTGTGGTATTCAAACACCTCCAAAGCATATCGCCTCTATGATGAAGTAAATAAAAAGTTTGTTGTATCTAGAGATGTAATTTTTCTTGAATCACCCAAAACTGACAATGTTGTTGAGCGGCAACTTGATCGCTTGGATAGATTCGCAAAAACAAAATCATTTCAAGAATTTGATAATCCGATTCCACATCTTGAAGGGGGGATTCCTATACTATATCAATATGTGGAATCTTCTCCTAAAGAACACTCTCCCCCGCATGAAACTCCAACAACGGATGATGCTTTAAGTGATGTAATTGATAGAATTGGGAGACTCCATCTTGATTTAGTCCCAACTCAATCAACAGAGCAACCTAGACCATCTTAGAAAGGTCCCCCAAAGTGGCTGATGAAGACACTTGAAAGTGTTCATCCTGATGAAGTTGGAAAGACAGGAACCAGAAATTCAAACTGGCAAAATGGAGGTGATGTAGATGACTCTAATTCACCTATTGATATGGATGTTTCTTATGATTGTGAATTGAACTTATGTACAGATTTTGAACCAACTTCTTTTAAATAAGCTGCTTCTCATGATGAATGGAAAAAGCGATGCAAAAGGAGTATGATTCCCTCATAAAGAACGACACTTAGAAGATGGTTGATCCTCCATTTGGAACCAAACCAATTGGCTGCAAGTGGGTCTACAAGAACAAGTACAAAGCTGATGGCTCACTTGACAAGCAAAAAGCTAGGCTTGTGGCTAAAGGTTTTGCACAGAAGGAAGGGGTCGATTATGAGGAAAATTTTACCCCCACAACAAAATGGGCCACCGTCCGGACACTCTTTGCACTAGCAGCTTAGAAAGATTGGAAAGTCCATCAAATGGATGTAAAACCGCCTTCTTGAATGGAGATCTAAAAGAGAATGTTTTTATGTCCAAGCCTGAAGGATTTGCAGTGAAAGGACATGAACATAAAGTATGCAAAATTGTGAAGTCCTTGTATGGCCTCAAACAAGCACTGCGAGCTTGGTATGTAAAACTAACTAAGCATCTTCTGAAACTCAATTTCAATCATTTTGATCTTGATGATGCAACTTTATTTGTCAAGAAAGTTGGAAAAAAAGTTGTATATCTTGTGGTATATGTAGATGATCTTTTAATGACAGGGAACAATGAAAGTTACATTGCATCCATAAAGAAGGAATTGGGGAAAAGTTTTGAAATGACTGATTTGGGCTATGTTCATTACTATCTTGGCATTGAAGTAACCCAACATCCAAAGTCCATATTTCTTTCTCAAAAGAAATACGTTGGAGATCTGTTGAACAGGTTTGGCATGACAGAGTGCAATCCTCTCACTACTCCAATGGAACAAAACTTAAAGCTCACATCTATTGAAGGTAAAGAATTTGAGGATGCAACAAAGTATAGACAGCTTGTAGGAAACCTGAACTACCTAACTACTACCACACCAGACATTTCGTTTGCTTTTGGAATCCTCTCCAGGTTTATGCAAAAACCTTGTGAGGGACATTGGTCTGCTGCAAAAAGAGTTCTAAGGTACTTGAAGGGAACTCAAGACTTTGGAATCAAGTATACACAGGTGGACGACTTCAATTTGATTGGATACTCTGATTCAGACTTCGATGGAGACAAAGAAACTGGGGTATCAACTTCAAGATATGCTATGAGTCTTGGATCAGGAGCTGTCTCCTGGAGATCACACAAACAATCAGTTCCAGTAGATTCCACAATAGAAGTAGAATACGTGGCAGCAGCTGAAGCAACAAAAGAAATTGTGTGGCTCAGGAAAAATCTTGAAGATTTGTAGGTAAAACAAGTACAATCAACTCCACTCATGATTGAAAATACCTCTACAATAAAGTTGGCCAAGAACCCAAAGTTCCATGATCGAACAAAGAACATCAATACTAAATATCATCTATCTTGACACCATGTTGAGGCCAAAACAATCCATCTCCGTCATTGTTCCACAAATGAGCAAATTGCAGACATCTTCACCAAAGAACTTGGAAGAGAAAAACTTGAATGATTCAGAATGATGCTTGGACTCACCAACATCCCTTCAGATTAAGGGGGGGAATGTTGACACCTAATCCTTGTGATTGGGTGAATTTATGTAAATAGATAAATAGAAAATATGAACAGTCATCGGGAGACAAACTGAACAGTCTCTTTCTCATGTATATAATGAATACCTACCTGATGGAATAATATAGTCGAATCATTGTTGCCTTATGGAGTTACTCCCTGGCCTGAAAATCTCTCGCTTCAGTTGTTGGCATCATGGCACCAAAGATATTTTCCTCCAAAGACAACACAAAGAGAAGCATCAACGAAGTAGTTGAAAGAAGCCTGGCACCATGCCCGCTTTCTGAGATACTTGACTGTTCATTGAGAAATATTCAAACAATGGCACGTATTAAAATATGCTTTCATGACAACTAATTACAAAGAATACCTTAAAGCTATGAATTTTTATATCAATGTCTAGAAGTCAAGATTCCATAATATTTCATGCAGGTATATGGTTTTCCCTTGTGTAGATGTGATGAAGTGGATCTTGTTGCTTATTGACACAAAGAGCATGATCATCAGCAGTGACAATGGAAAAAGTCTTGCCTCATTCACGGCACATGATTTTTAGCTTATGTATTATTTACCTTTGCGAGACGTTTGTATGGATTCTCATTACTACACAGTAACCATCTATCTAAGCACTATATATGTCATCAAAGGTTGGGTGAAAGAGCCATCCAAGTTTTGAAAGATGCCCAACACATACAAGACCAAATATATCATATAAGCATTCTCGTACTTGACAGTTCCATGTTGCTGAATCTGTGGTCAAAAGAACAATGAGACCTTTCCTGAAGCCTAGGAATTCTTACTACATCAGGTGGTAATTGATGGGAAAGAATTCAATTTTTAGGACTTGTTGGATCAACAGTTAAAGATCCATTTAACCAATGCTAAGAACCCTCCCAAGGGTAAGAATTCCAGATTATACATGTCTGCATACTTGCGGGAAGCGATATGTGCTCATAATGATTTTCCTAGCATCAATTGGACTTAGTCACTAAAGGAATATCCTATCCACATTTATTGCAAAGTTTTGGCAGAGTGCAGTTACAGGGGAGTAATGGATAAGTTGATTGATCACTTCTTCATACAACTATACAAGATGACCTTTGAAGAAGATACACCTTGCATGTCCCAAGAGGCAATGGAAGAAGTAGTGGAACTTGCTGATTGGTTTTCCTCCCTAGATGGAATTTACCTTAGGGTGTTTGGTAGTAAGAAGTCTTCACATTTTTTGTCAAGGTATGCCACCGAAAAATTGGTCATGCAAGAGGTAGCTTATCATCTTTCCACAAGTCTATCGAGAGTCTTGCAAAGGAAGAAGAAAGAACCTTAGCACACTCTTCCATTGTAGATTGGATCATATGAGATTATGAATCTAAAGGCCATAGAGACCGAGGTCAAAGAGTTAGGAAAATTCAAGTTCAATCTCATGGAATACCACCTGTATGATCCAAGGAATGTTTGCAAGCAACATTGTGCAAAGATACGTTTTAATTGGCCAAACAAAAAATTTTCCAGACAAGAGGAGGAAATGTTTAAGAACTATTATAATGCATCTAATCCCCATGCACTAGTCAACTTCATAGGTACATCATAGGTCACTCCCAAGCAGGAAGAAACTCTAGAAGAAGAACCATCAGAGAGGCACAACCTAGTGCGAGGAAGGGGGAAGTGGGAGGTTGTGCACAATTTATCAAAAGAACGTAGCCATAAATGGAAAGAAGACCCAAACATCTTGAAAGAGGCCATAGTAGCAGAAAGAAGAGGAAGCATAATAAATTGGAGGAAGAATTAAGGTAAAAGGAAGAAAAATAACAAAAATAACAAGAAGAGAGGTAGAGAAAAGAAGAAGAAAGTTGGAAGAAATAGGAGGAAGAAACAACACTAAATAAAGTTGAATAAGAAGAACATAGTTGACTATTAGAAGAAGAAAACAAGAGCTATAGGACAAAGAACTTGCATAGGAAATAAAATAATTCATAGTGGTCCAAGATATGGAGGTGGAACCGGAGCAAAAAATTCAGGATGGCGATCTCATGCCTTGCATGTAGTATATCACCACTTAGACTCCCCCTCCTCCTCCAAAAGGGAAAGCTCTAGATGAGGAAGGGGAAATTGTTCCTCTTGATGAAGGTCTATTGATGGATATCTACAGTTTAACTCTTGATGAGTTGCAAAAGAAGATTATACAAGAAAGAAAGAAGCATTTCCTGGATGAACTCACACATCCTACTTTTATCAAATAATATTTGATCGTGAAGGAGACCAAGAAGAATCTAAATGTTATTGCCACAACCAATTTGGCCTTTACATGAGCCTCCAAGTCAAACATAGATTATTCGATGGTCGAGAACAGACAAATAATAAATAACTTAGGGGCTA
Organism: Pinus taeda; assembly: GCA_000404065.3. Lineage (NCBI taxonomy): Eukaryota > Viridiplantae > Streptophyta > Pinopsida > Pinales > Pinaceae > Pinus > Pinus taeda. The sequence goes on from APFE030209688.1 coordinate 8,183, forward strand.
CAAAGAAACATATTGGACAACTCCAAGTAGAGGTTTATAAAGAAGCTACCATACATGTGTACTTAGAATAACTCAAGGCAGCCATACTTGGTGAAGTATTGGCATTGGGAGACACCATGAGGAACCTCTATGAGGAGCTAGTCACCATGCACAAAGCAATTTTCTACCTGCACAACATGTAGTAGAAATGTAGAGAGAATGAAAAATCTCTCCAACTTTTCCATGCAACCATCGATGTTATGCATGAGTGGGGAATGCAGTATAGAGGTGCACCTCCTGAGTTGGTAAAGAAGACAAGGAAATAGGTTGAGATGGAGAAAGGGGAAGTTTGGATGTTTATCAAAAGAAACAAACAACTCGTCTCTTTCATCACCAACATTCAAGCCTCTTATGAACGGTTGTACAACAATGTCAATTTCATGGTGAATTCACACAAGATCCCTTCAATTGGCACACTCACTCAAGCTAAAGATAGAAGCAAGGTCAAAAAGGAAGTGGAGGAATACTTGGACCAGTTCAAGTAGAGGGTTACTAAGGGAGATATAGAGGTGAGCAAACATGATATGCAAAAGTATATTGGTGGTCCTGCTAAGATAAATGCCATGTTGTTCTTAATAAATAAGGAAACACAAACTCGCTCGAAGATAGTGTATATATTGGATGAACCATCAATATGTATTAATAAATGTATATATATGTCTACATAATTTCTTAATTATGGATAGCGTGGGGAAGTGTGGAGACCCAACCCTTGAATGGGTCAATAGTTAATACGCCAAAGTTAAGTGGCATCGAGATATTGGTTAGGACTGCAATGTGGATTCCATGTAGAATAATGGTGGAGTGGTGCCTTTTGATTCGATAGAAATGAAATGGCCATAAATTTGATCCAAGGGTCAAATCGGTGTAAAATTTATATCATAGGAACCGTCTTGACAAGATGAATACAACAGTGATGTCTAATTCAGGTTTTAGATTGGATGAAAACGTCAAAATTTTCAGACCCCATTTCCATAATGATAGTTCAGATCTTGGGTCAACGCAATAAATACCTCCTTCTAATATGTGATTTAGTGGGGATTACGAGGGGGTGCGTTACACAAAGGTATTAGAGCATCTAGGTTCAACACTTGGATTAGAAGGGTTCTATCATGGACAAGTGATGGGAGGGTTGATGTAAAGGGGTTCATTCTGATATTTATAAAACTAAGTAAAAAACTATTTAGGTTTTAATTTCGGTCTATGAATGAAGGATTATATCCATGATTGACATCATTACCATGTGATTATGTAGCATGGTACTAATGCATGAATCCATGGATCTAGGGAGGAGCTCAATTGTGAGTGTAATAATTGAATGCAGGTATGATGGCATCTTACTTATAGCATTTGATCTCTATTGCACATCAACGAAAATGATGTTTTACATGTTATTTCGATAAATTTCTTGGCAATGCATGAGTTTGCTAGCTTACACCTTGAAGGTTTGGACAACTGGTGGTTGTGACCTTGGATGTCTATCATTTTATTTAATCATGTAAAAATATCTATAGGGACGTGACTTAATTGTAGCATAACATCACCATTGGTTCGAAGATGTGATCTTGTCTACTTGAAACAATTATATTCATGAGGTTTGAAGGAATTGGGGAAAAATCCCTACATGATGTGTATTTTGTATAACACTGCTTGGTTCAGTGAATGGTAGGAATATGTATTATATGTTAGTTTGGATGTGGAAATCCCATGGAATGTACGTTGTAAGAGGCTAAGAACCCTAGTAAAGGTTGCTTTTTACCTGTATGTTGATGTTATATTCCACCTTATGATGTTGGTTCTCCTTGGTGAGTGCTTTCCATTATGTATAGGTGCCGAGTGTGGCACTAAAAATGGGTGACTATATATATATATATTTGTAAATGTATGATATGTTGCACAAATGGGAAAAGTTTTAAGTGGTAAAGTGATATGAATATGATTGTATGTTGTTATTGGCCTTCAATAAAGAGGACGATAGTAAAAAATATTAATGTGTTAAATGGTTCAATTACTAGATTTGGTATAAGGGCCATATTTGAATTGTTCTTTGTGTCTTGGTACAAAGAATGAGGGAAATTAATGAGTTGATATATGCATGTGCATATAGAAATTCTTGTTTTGAAAAATTAATTTGGGATATCTATTCCCTAGATGTGAGATATGTGACTAATGTATAAATTGAGGCATGTGTTATGTTGCAAGGAAACATGCTTGGTACAGTAGGGCAAGCCAATGTGTATATTTGTTATGTCTATTAATACACTAATAGCTGAGTGTATGTGGCAGCACATAGCAGGACACATTGGCAGGAAAAGGAAACATGTATCATAGCATGGTGCAGTAGGTTATGGACCAATTCCAATGAGAATGAGAAAGAAGGACATCCCTCCAAATGAAGAGAAACTTCAAGAATTTGGAGGTTTAGCTGGTGGACTTTGAACGTGAGTTAAATATTTGTAGGGTGGAATATAGAAAGCTCAGTAGGAAACAAAAAGAATTGGTCAAGTGGAATGTTGAAATCTAAATAAAGTTGTGATAAATGACATATCAAAATGAATCTTCAAAAAGGAAAAATGGTAGTGGAAGGAAGAGACCTAATGAAGTTGAAAAGGAGAATAGGATATTCTCTTGTTGGTGCTATGGAGAAGAGGATCTGAGAAAGGATTCTCCCCATAGGAGGAAGAAGAAATAAATTAGCCCCTACGAGCCATAGGGACATTCATCAATGATGCAGGATGCTGAGAAGGAGGCGAGGGAATTCCCTCAAGCTGCTTAACATATGTGTGTGTGTTGAATATATCCCTTATGAACCTTTAGGGAATATAAGACTTCATGGTTGTTGTGAGCCTTGTAAAGAATTATTGAACTAATTTTGGTAGATCAAAATGCATATCTACATGTATACATATGCACATTTGTATGATTTCCATAAGTTCCATGAAAGTTGGACTCAAGGGGATAATATTTAAAATTTTGGGGGTTGTTTCATGTTAATGCATATAACTCGTGGTTTAATTTATTGTTTTCATGATTGATATAATTTTGATTTTATATTTGTACAAGACCATGTTATTTTATGTGTGGCTTGCTTTATGATTGCGATCATGGATTTGATACTCTTTTGCGACGTCACCTCTTATCTTGCGTCTTGTACTGATTATTGATGTTATGATAGGACTTTGATTTATATGCTTGGGGGTTAGGGACCTATTGTAGCCACTACAACACCCCTCCAAAAGATTTCCCATGCCTTGATTTTGGAGCTTACCTTCTATTCACAAGGACCTATCTTACTCTCTCACCAAGTATGATGTTTGATGTTGAAGACCTATATTTGCATGTAGAGCTTATGATAACTTAGCTTGGTCTTAATTGACCATTTTCTAACACAAACCTTTCCTTCCCTGATCTTGCACTAGTTGTTTGCCTTCCCTCTTGGAACTGTGCAATCCATTGGCTCTAGAAATTGTGATAGGCCTTGAGGATTAAAACTGCACAATCTTAGAGGGCAGGAAGTCACCGAGCTCAGAAACTGAGCTAAGTTTCCTCCTCTAGTAAAAAAATGTGTAATGCACTATGATAACAAACTGCCATTAATTGTAAAGCCCTAGATGATAGTGTGAAGTGGAAGTTTCTTAGAAAATGTTAAGTAGTCATCCCTAGAAAATAGGAGTTTCCAAATTAATTTTCGGTTAATTCCATTAAGTTGCTAATTATGACTTTCATTCAAGTGGCGTTTTTTCCTTGATTTTAGGCATATGTGTTAGAAACACTAACCTGACTAGATATATATGATAGACACCTCTAGAGCTCATTTTCGCATTCGATCTTGAAGCTCTAGCATTCATAGCAAGATCAAGGAGCTCTCAAATAAGTTTATAGTGATTTTCCAAGTAAGTTTTACATGTGTCGCTTTTGTCACTTTTGCTTCTATGAGTCTTGTTTTTCCTATTTATTTTTATAGTAGGTGGTGTTTTAACTAGTATTAGCTTGTACAAGTGTTGGCTCAGTCCTTCACATTTTCTAAGTTTCGCATTAACATCTTGATGTTTTCTCACCAGTAGCTTTCATTGTTGGGCCACTTAATCAATTTTTATTTTTCCTTTTGCATGTTTGTTTTTGGCACTTAGTTTTCATTGATATATCTTCCCTTTAGCCTGACCTACGTTCTTTTCCACCCCAAAACTCATATCTAATCTCTTTCTCTCTCTCTCTCTTGGGAATCTTTGCACAAGCATGGCCAAAAACATGTCATTCCCAACTGTGAAATTCACATTCTCTGGGCTTAAGCTTCATGGTTGGCCTCTGGTACTATGTGATGCATAATCAGTAGCCTACCCAACTGTGTGTTGCTGCAGTGCCAAGCACCATCTCTCAACCCTAGCCACTGAGACTGTGAAATGTGCAATATCTTCCTTTAGTTTGCCTGACTCATACTCCACATTTCGCTATCTCAAGCTTCTTGTTGTCACATTGTTTGCTGAGACTATGCAATGCACAGTTCATGAGATCAATCTCACATGCTCAATCTTGAAATTGTGCAATATTTCCCTTTAGTCTCTAAGATTTTGTCTTGATCTTGAAAAATAGATTTTTTTGCTTGAGTTAATTGCGTTTGTCATGAGTGCATCTTGTGAAATAAGTAGTGAAACTTTTGGGGTTATCTCTCTCTTCAGTTCCTAGCATCATGGCACCAAAGATATTTTCCTCCAAAGACACCACAAAGAGAAGCACCAATGAATTAGTTGAAAGCACCCTGGTCACCATGCCCGTTTTCTGAGACACTTGATTGTTCATTGAGAAATATTCAAAAATAAAATGGCACACAGTAAAAGATGCTTTCATGACATCTAATTACAAAGCAGATCTTGAAGCTATACATTTTTATATCAATGTCTAGAAGTCAAGACTTGATAATATTGCATGCAGGTATCTAGTTTTCCCTTGTGTAGATGTGATGAAGTGCATCAAGTTGCATATTGGCACAAAGAGCATGATCATCAACAATGATAGTGGAAACATGCTTGCCTCATTCTTGGCACATGATTTTTACCTTATGTATTATTTACCTTTTCCAGAAGTTTACATGGATTCTCACTTCTACACAGTCACCATCTACCTGAGCACTAAATATGTCATCGAAGGTTGGATGAAAGATCCATCCAAAGTTTGAAAGAAGCCCAACACGTACAAGACCAAATACATCATAAAAGCATTCTCATACTTGCTAGTTCTATGTTGTTGAATCTATGGTCAAAAGAGTACTGAGACCTTCCCTGAAGCCTAGGAATTCTTACTACATCAGGTGGTAAATGATGGGATAGAATTCAATTGTTCGAAATTGCTGGATCAATAGTTAAAGATCCATTTAGCCAATGCTAAGAACCCTCCCAAGGGTAAGAAGTCCAAATTATACATGTTTATGTACTTGTGGGATGTGCTCAGAATGATTTTCCTAGCATCAATTGGACTTAGTCACTAAAGGAATATCCTATACACATTTGCTGCAAAGTTTTGTCAGAGTGTAGTTATAGGGGAGTAATGGATAAGTTAATTGATCACTTCCTCATACTGCTATATAAGATGACCTTTGAGGGAGATACACCTTGCATGTTCCAAAAGGAAATGGAAGAAGTAGTGGAACTTGCTGATTGGTTTTCCTCCCTAGATGGAATTTATCTTAGGGTGTTTGGTGGTAAGACGTCTTCACATTTTTTGTCAAGGTATGCAACCAAAGGATTGGTTATGCAAGAGGTAGCTTATCATCTTTCCACAAGCATATGGGAGTCTTGCAAAGGAAGAATAAATAACCTTAGGACACTCTTCCATTGTAGATTGGATCGTATGAGATTACGAATCTAAAGGCTATAGAGACCGAGGTCAAAGGGTTCAGAAAATTCAAGTTCAATCTCATGGAATACCACCTGTATGACCCCAAGAATGTTTGCAAGAAACACAGTGAAAGGATACATTTCAACTGGCCAAACAAAATGTTTTCCAGACCAGAGGAGGAAATGTTTAAGAACTATTATAATGCATCTAAGCCCCACGTGTGGAGTACTAAAGAAGGTATGTTTTTGGTAGTTATTTCAGCAAATTTTCATTAGAACTTACAAACCTTTTGCATCATGAACTCGAAAAATGATAAGGAATTATAATAAAACATTTGAGATTAATATGCAAGACGAAAACACTAACAATTGTCATTTCCTTATGCAGAAAGAAGGAAAAACGAGAAACTGCCATTCCAAAGGAAAGGACAAGGACGGGTTAAGTGTTGTCCCTTTGACGGGAGACCGTATGCAAACAAGGCAAAGAAAATCAAAGAGAATCATCTCGGGAAAGGAAGTGGAGATATCGGCTCGACGCAGGAAAGGAAAGAGATGACTGAGGACTAACGGTTTGACGAATCCCTCAGGATCCTTGATCTTGAGGGATCGTTGTTTTATCTATTTTCTGCACTTAGATATCTCTGCCTTCACCCTTATAAAAGGGGCAACACTATTAGATCGAGGAGGAGTTGTTGTTATGTTTATGTAATTTCCTTCTAAGATCAAAACTTTGATCATCAAGTCTCTTTAAGAACTGATCTATTGTAATTCCGTTTTATGCATTAATACAAACTTGGTTACTATTTCATCTTTGAGTATGGAATAACTTCAAGCGGTGTACCCCTGGAGGCTAAGGGCCCCGCCCTGGAAGACACTTGCTCCTGTAGCATTACGTTTGGTTTTTGTGTGGTTTTCTTATCGACATTATTTGGTAATCTGATATGTTTTGTAAGTTTACATAACATGCTATGTTATGTTTAATTTATTAGGGTTTCTAAAGACAGAACTATTGTATTGACTCTGCATCATATCACTATTCTTTTAGGTGTTGATATAATACTGCTAGTCTTTACAGAATACCGTTGTTGTTTCATTACAGAGCCTTTGTGCTGTGCACTTGTTCATTAACATTACGAATTTCATCTTGGAAGTTATGTTCTTTGTGATTGTTGGATTTATAAATAATGTTGTTCTATTTTGAAGTGCAGTTGTACTCTTTCTAACTAAGATTGATAACTAGATCAGATTACTATTAAAGTGTGTCGTATGTATATATGGATTTCAAGTGTTGTTCTATAATTCATCATTAATCAGTGTTGTCCCATTTTGGTGTGTCATTCAATCTGCCCTTAAGAGTGAAGGATTGTCGTTTGATTCCTATAGATTACGATTAGTGCATTTGATCTCATAGACTAAGGTGCTACTGATTGTTAGACTTAGTTGTTGTTCTATTTCTTAATTGCTATTCCATTTCAGGATTGTTGTTCTATTTCTTAATTTCTGTTCCATTCCTTATCTGCCATTTCATTTCTTTTCATTTGTTATTTTGGTGTGAAGAACGATCTCAGGCTGTAGTGAGCATTGACATCTACTGTCCGGCTCCCAGATCCATGATCTGTTCTCTGGTTTCCTTTTCCATCAGTTTACAAAGGGATGGGTTATTGCTACCGAACCCCTGACTGATAAAATGCTTAGTTTTCTGAATGTGTGGTTTAATTTCTTGAAGTAGTTAGCTGTAAACAAGCATCCGTTTATTCTTGTATTTTGAACACTATGCTACTAGCATGACTCTAGCAAATGATAGCCTCAGACTGAGACACTCTTTGAAATAACAAAATGTTCTCGGATTGACATATTAATGTGAGGTAATTAGAGGTGAAAGTGACCCTTTTTATAGCTCAACATTTTGGCGCCGTTGCCGGGGAAAGAGTGTAGTCATTTGTTCTTTTTTTCAGAGTAGTGTACGAACCTACTAGGGAAGAATTGGGGTTTTGAAAATAGAAGGTAAGAAGCTACATGTGGAGCATGTAACAGCCCTGCTCCTTTGCCCGCTTTCCTACAAATTTGTTGTTGTTTTGTTTGAGTAGAATTTAGTAGTTAATTTGTGTGCATGACTAAGCAGAAAAAGCTAGAAAAGAATTCCAAACCTCTACCCAAGCCAGAAAAAGATAAGGGGTCGGTGACCCTTGGCCGACCAATCTTCATAGACGAAATTTTCAAGAAAGCAGAATCTCAGCCCTCAGTAGGACCCAAAAAAGTTATTTCTAAACAACCTGCTAGTTCTCTTCAGGCCACTGGATCACCATCTGTAGCCTTTTCTGAGGTGCATAGTCAAACTGAAGAGTAGGACTTTCAAGAAACCGAAAATTCTACTCCAGAACTACTACGGGAAGGGAATTTCAGTAATCTTTGTGAAGGAGGAGGAGAGATAGGGGAAACCGAGGAACCGAGATCTCCTCTTGAGACAACTCAGCCATTGAACAACCCAGACAAGGGAACTGCTACAAAAATCATCTTTGAAGAAACTCAATCTCCTCAGACATTAGGCACTCTCATTAGCCCAGATAGAGGAAGATCTATTAAAACTATTCCTGTTAAAGCCATTCCCCCTCAACCTAGGAATACCCTCCTAGATATCCAAGAAGGTTATTGGCATATATTTGACCAAATGGCTCAAACCCAGCCAAACACCCAAACCTCTACATTACAATACCCCATAGTGGATTCTGCAGCAAACGTGCCTATGAAAGCAATCCCTCTTCAACATATCCCTACATTCCACGGTCTTACATCAGAAGACCCAGATGCATTTCTATTTGACTTAAATGTGCTGTGTAGGGGATATGATTACACCACCAACCCCAGAAACTGAAACTATTTCCCTCTACACTAAAAGGGGTTTCTCTAAGATGGTTTATGGGATTAGGTGGTGGGGTTATAAATAACTGGGATCAAATGAAAGAATCTTTTCTAAAAAAATATCAGGACTATTGCAGGTCTAGAGAACTGAAGGACGAAATATTCCAGATGATAGTTAGACCAAACGAGACATTAGAGGAGTATGTGGAACATTTTCAGTATAATCTACAAAGATCTCCTTATGCATCACTACCGTTACCTGATAATGTGTTAAAAACAACATTAATAAGGGGCATGAAGGAACAATGGATTGAAACATTAAACATTATGGGAAGAGGAGATATTTATCAAGAAAATTTTGCTGACATTATTGATTTATGTATCAGGAGCTCGAGAGGCAGCACAAGAGTAAAACTGATAGAACATGATCGGTTTGTAAGAGATAGTAAAATTTCGGCAGAAGGAATAACGCGTGTAGAAATTGGAAATTTATTGGAAAATTTAAAACTGATATACTAGGGACACCAACTACACAACTTGATATTATGCAGGCCAAACAGAAGCAAATGGAGGCATAACAGAATTTGACAATCTTCTGTCCTTGATGCAGGAAAAAGCATAGCCATAAGGAGTGTCCACTGGATGCAGTCCAAACATACGCCATTTGCACAAAAGATCACCTTACGAAAAGTTGTCCCTCACTTCCTGGATTAAAAACATTATATAAGGAAGCAGAAGAAGAGCCAAAATTGGTGTATTTGCTCAACCACCACCGTCAGTGGCAGCTGCGACAATCTGGTATTTTTCCAGACCCAACTTCTTCTTTTAAGCCTCCACAGTATAATACTCAACAATATAATATGTGGCAAAGCCAATTTCAACCCCTGTTTCCAAACTGGTCACCACAGTCGTTTCCTTCCTCAAACCCGTGGCTGAATCAGGCAGGCCAATCTGGTTGGCCGAATCTTCCTTATACCCCACCATATTGGAAAAGTAACGCATACCCACCGCAATGGAATCCCCCTACTTCACAAAGTTCAGCCTAGCAGACAAACTGGTAGAGACTAATGCATCAGCCAGTAGGAAAAATTCCGCTCCCTCAACCTACACTGCCAGCCTTACAACAAAATCCCCAGTCTAATCTATGACCGCAACTCCCAGCCCAACCCAACCTCAATCCAAATAACAGACTGGTCCAACCTGTCCAAATCATAGAAACACCAGAAATAGGAGCCGATCTGAGGGAATGTAATGATCTTCAATTAAGATCTAGGCGTATTATTGAAACCGGGGGAGATAAGATAGTACAGGTTGAAAATCAGTTACCCAGAGAACATCTGTCACAAGAAGAGGATGTGAATAAACAACAAACTCATAATCAAGCAACCACATCCTCTCCCCCATTCCCAGAATGATTAGTCATACCTCGACCTATACAATATCCTGATTTTGACATTATGGGAGAATTACAAAATTTGTACATAAAAATTCCATTCCTCCAAGCCATTCAAGACATCCCGATATACGCAAAAATTATCAAATAATTGTGTATAAAGAAACCAAGGAGGAATATAAAAAATTATCCAAGAGTCCAAGTAGTCGACACTCTATCTGACTTATTATCAGGAAAAGAAACACCCATTAAATACGAAGACCCAGGAAATCCAATAGTAACTGTGCAAATTTATGGTCAGACCCTTTCCAATGCCTTAGTTGATCTAGGAGCTGCAATCAATATCTTAACAAACACTACTGGTCAAAAGCTAGGCATTACATCTGTAGAACCCACCTCTACCTTGCTAGAATTGGCTGACCGATCTGTGGTTAGGCCAGAGGGCACACTACATGCTGTCATGGTCTCTGTTGACTCTTGGGAATATCCAACCGATTTTCTGATAATAAATCCCAAAACACGACTTGATGGACATCCATTGATTTTAGGTAGACCTTGGCTTGCCACTACCGATGCCTATATTGGCTGTCGGCAAGGAAATATGATCATAACCAGAGGAACAGATATCAAGAACTTAGTTCTATATCCTCCAGCGCAGCCAAGTGTCACAATAATCAAAACTAATAGGCACCCTGTATCATACCTTACTGATAACATTAGATCTCTATTAACTATACAAGAGGCACTTGATTTCAAAGACCAAACAGAAGACGATGCCATTAATAATTTCATTAGTCAAACTGAACTCACATCCCGCACACAATGTCACATGATAAAGACAACATTTAATAACGAATTAGAAGAAGATCCTCTTAAAGATACACATGATCAAACAATACTTGTTACCTCTGTTGCAAATAGTAAAATTGTGGAAATTGAACGAGAAAAACCTTAAACATTAATGCCAACCTCACATCCGAACAAGAAATGAAGCTCATCCATGTGTTAAGGAAATATAAAGAAGCATTTGCATGGGACTACCTTGATACGAAAGGAATTGACCCCCAGTTATGTACACACCACATTTATATAGAAAAAGATGCGAGACTTGTTCATCAGCCTCAGAGGAGACTAAATCCTCATCTAAAATATGTGGTAAAAGCTGAACTTCAAAAACTTTTAGATGTCAATTTCATCTATCCTATCTTTGATAGTAAATGGGTCTCTCCGCTTGTGGTGGTACCAAAAAAGAATGGGAAATGGAGAATCTGTGTAGACTACAGAGAGCTAAATAAAGCAACACAAAAAGATGACTTCCCTCTCCCATTCATCAACCAAGTATTAGACACTTTGGCAGGAAATAAATTCTTTTCTTTCTTGGATGGCTTTAGTGGATACAATCAGAGTCAGATTGCCCTTGAAGACCAAGACAAAACTACTTTTACTTGTCCTTGGGGAACATTTGCCTACCGAGTTCTACCTTTTGGCCTATGCAATGCTCCTGCCACATTCCAAAGGGCTATCCTCAACATTTTTGCAGACTTAATAAATGAAGGACTTGAAGTATACATGGATGACTTTACACCATATGGAGATGATTTCGATCCAGCATTGGATACACTAGAAAAAGTCCTACAACGCTGCATTGCTGCTAGGCTTTGTTTAAGCCATGAAAAATGTTATATGATGATGACTGAAGGACTTATCCTAGGACACTATATTTCAGCAGCTGGCATTCAGGTAGACCCAGCCAAAATCCAAATAATTTTGCTTATTCCCACTCCTACTACTCAAACGGAGGTACGCAGTTTTCTTGGATTTTCTGGTTATTATAGGAGGTTTATATAACATTATTCGCATATTGCTGCACCTTTGTATTCACTAACTGGTAACGTTGATTTTATGTGGATAGAAAAATGTGAACATGCTTTGAAGGATCTGAAGAAGCTCGTGTCCATAGCCCCAGTCCTTTGAGGACCAAACTGGGATTTGCCATTTCAGATATCATCTGATGCCTCAGATACAACCATTGGAGCAGTCCTTGGGCAGGAAGAGGATAAAAAACCATATGCAATTTATTACATCAGCAAAAATTTATCCCCTGCTGAATTAAACTACACTGTTACTGAAAAATAATTTCCAGCTGTAATACATGCTGCCAATAAGTTCAGACATTACATTACTGAATATCCTATTATTTTGTACACAGATCATTCTGTCATAAAATATTTAGTAAACAAGCCTATCATAAATGGCAGAATAACTAGATGGCTGATTTTATTGCAGGAATTTGATATTACAATCAAGGATCGACCTGGAAAAGAAAATCCTATAGCCGATTTTCTCTAAAGAATGCCAAAGCCAAGCGATGCAGCAGCAGTTGAAGATCAATTTCCGGACGAGCATTTGTTTGTTGTGGCTGTTCAAACACCTTGGTATGCTGATGTTGCCAATTACCTAGCAATAGGTAAACTACCAAAGCATCTAACCACTAATGAGCGGAAATAGATTGTTCAACGGAGTTCTTGATTTTCTTGGATTGGGGGCTATTTGTTCCACACAGGGGCAGACATGCATATCAAGAGATGCGTTCGAGAAGATGAAATCTTTGACATTTTAAAAGCCTGCCATGACGGACCATGTGGTGGACATTTCATCGATCGTAGAACTGGACATAAAGTGCTGCAAACAGGATATTATTGGCCCATGATTTTCAAAGATGCAAAGAAATTCGTCCAAGCCTGTGACAGTTGCCAGAGAGTAGGACGCCCTGGTCAGTCTGATGAGATGCCTCTGAAACCATAGCTAGTCATCGAACCATTCAAGCGATGGGCTCTTGATTTCGTTGGACCAATTAACCCATCATCAAACCAGAAAACATATATTTTGGTGGCAACAGAATATGTCACAAAGTGGGTTGAAGCAGAGGCATTGCCAAGAGCTATAGAGGATTCTGTTATACAGTTCCTGTTCCATCTATTTGTATGTTATGGCCTTCCAAGAGAGATAATTACAGACGGTGGACCACAGTTTTCTGGGAACAAAAGAGCTGCAACACTCAACAACTATCATGTCCAGCATAAAATCACTACTCCATACCACCCACAGGCAAATGGGCAGGTAGAAAGCAACAATAAAATAATAGAAGCAATCCTAATGAAACCATTGCATCACATAGACGTGATTGGGCTGCCAGACTACCCGAAGCACTGTGGGCTTATAGAACAACATGGAGAAGTACCACTGGTTATTCACCTTATCAATTAGTGTTTGGAAAACAACCCATTTTCCCCATAGAATTCGAAATCCAAACATTACGAACAGCACAGGAAGTTGGCTTAGATCTAACCGAGGCACAGATTAATCGATCATGAGCCAGCCTACCATGATCATGAGGACGAAAGCAAAGTGGCATTCCCACTATGGCCACCACACCAGGTATATGGTCCAAAAGGTATATCAAATAAAGAATCCTTGGAACAGGAGGTCTCATCACGAGCCGGCCTGCCCACCTTTCGCTCCTTCCTCGTGAATGGCATTATGGCTAACTGGTCACCAAGCCAGCATAATGGCCTACATTTTGACATCACACAACATTTCCTAAGCATACACAAAGGATCATGGTTCCATGGGTGAAATAAACAACTCTGCCAAGGTTATGGACACCTGTCGGCAGCAGAGCACTGTTAATGGTATTGAAGTCACATTGTTTACACCAATAGGTAGTTATTAGCACCCTTCTATTTCTTATGCCTTAGTAATCAATCATCTATTATTTCCCAAACCATACAACGCATGTACATCTATTATCACCAATCATGACAGAACAATTGACAATGATCGCATGAGACTCCGTATCCACGGCAGATGTCCTATCCCCAGCCTCGCATCATATCACCGCAGTCTCTTACATATTAAGTGACCCAACTCTACACCTTGATTTCGGTAATTTGCTACTTTTGTAAACATGGCATATTGCCATATGCTATTCCTTAAGGACTCTGTTTCAGAACGGGCGCCGCTCCTTTATTTGACGGCCAGGACGACCTATCACATTGCGGGGGGGGAGGTTAACCTCATCATTCCCTGGATTACGTGTCAGATCACTATTCGGGAAGCTGTGTACTGGGGTATAGCACGGCTCAACGGTATACTATTTTTTTATTTTTCTGCATGACTTGCTGTTCATAAGCCATTTCCATTGTATACTCTGCAGCATTAGATTTTGAGTGAGTCTTGCGTCTGTTACCCTCTCTGTGCTTCAATAGCGTGAACAGCTGTCGTTCCATTGAGAGTTTATAACGAAACCATAAACATGGGAGGAAGATCGATTTGGAGAGAACTGCAGGTGTTAACAATCTCTGCTGCTGCCCGGGAAATCCTGGCAAGAGCAGGGTCGCTGACCTATCTCAACCGCTTACAGGAATCCAACGAGACTGTGGCAATTGAATTCTTACAGAACTTGCAAGAGGATCACTCCAAAGTGAGGGGGAGACGCATAGTAGTCACCGATGACATAATCACAGAATTCTCGGGACTGCCACCCGCTGGACCTGTATGGACGTTAAAGAAGGAGAGATTGTAGAAGATCATAGAAATCTTCCATGTGGAAGGCCAGAGCCTGACAATTAGAGGAAAGGGGGTTCTGCCAGCAGCATTAGGAGAGCCGTGGGCAGAATTGGGGAAGACCATTCAAAGCTACATCACCTGTGAAGGCAGAAAAGACGTGGTAAGACCACGACATCTTAAACTCTTAGTTGTACTAAAGCAAAAATGCTCTGTAAATTTACCTGCATTTTTGAATTCATTACTCCATGATGTTGCACGGAGCATAAAAAAGGCACATCATGTAGAGTCAGTTGTTAGTCATCATGGGTTGATTCGGTTAATAGTCAGCCATAGCCTTACCTAGCAGCAGAGCAGCTGGGAAGAGCTAATTGCCATGATAAATGGAGGATTGACCACACCATCCCCAAAACGTAAACATGCCACTAGTACACCTGAGCGTCCAGAAAAACAAAGGAAATCGGTCCGGCTAGCACAGCTATGAGGGACGCTGGAGAAGCCCCAAGGAAACACCAGCCAGTTGGAAGAGATATATGATGAGCAAACCCCACGATTAGAAGGGGAAGACAATGAGAAAGGAATGCAGGAAAAAGAGGAAGGAGAAATGGAAGAAGAAGCCAAGCAATCTGAGCAGGAGGAGGAAAAGGAATAGCAGGAAGGTAGCCCATTGTAGGACCCATTGGGAGAAGATGAATTGGCCAAAGTTTTGGCCAATATGGGCGAATATGGCCAACCTTCCAGTCCATCAGATCTCCATGCTGAAGAGGAACTTCTGAAGGGAAATGCACCTGAAGAATCACATGCAGAGGAGGTAGAAGAAGAGAATCTGCCTGTTCATGATGAAAATATGACAGGAGATGCTGAATAGGAACAATCCGTTCCTAGCCAAACGACATCAGGAGAAATTTCGGAGGAAAGGGGGTAGAAAAGGAGGTCACCCAAGAAATAGCAAAACCAGTTAGGGTTCTTGCCCCGGAGCAACCAGAGTAGAGCAACAAAGAAGCACCCCAGAGAGAAAATCAGGGAATTAGTCACAGTCTAGGCCGCAGTGAACAACGTGATGTTCCTTCTAAGGAAATTGAGGAAATTAAGGAATTGCAAAAGGAACAGTAGAGACTACTGAATATAATAGTTCATCTCCACTAGCAGATTAGGATTCTAAAAGCAAAGAAAAGGGTAAAAAGGACTTCGGGAAGGAAAAATGCAACCACTCCAGTAAAACCCCTCAAGACAAAGGGGCGGAGGACCAGAGTCCATCCTGCTGTTCAAAACCCTGTCGAAAACCAGGCTGCTGTTCCGAATGATGCTGAGGAACAGATTGTTGTTCCAATTAAAAAGGAACAACAATGGACTGATATCCACGTTAAGATAGAAATGGATGATATGTTGACCCGCAATAAGGAAATTCAGATGGAGACACCACCTTCGGGAGTGATAAGAGTCATGAACTCAAAACAACGCAATAGGAAAATTCAGGTAAAACTCCCGGCCTCCACTGCCGCATGGAAAAGAGATCCAAAAACGGTAACCCTACGAAAGAGTTTGAAGCAAGCTCAGCAAGCAACAAGAAAGCTTAGAGAGCAAACTGTCCCTCGAGAAAAGTATGAAGAGCTACAGCAACAGCTTAGGAATGTCAATCTATCCGAAAGCTAGGCCTTTGAAGGGTGGCGAAGGGAAGAAGAAAAAGTCGTGAAGGTAACTCGTAGGTTAGATATAGTTATGAAGCAGATGGATACCTTATGTTCTTTATACAATGACGTCCTAGCATGTAGAGCCCCTGCTAAGAATTATGCCTTGTTTTTAATGGAAAGATATTTGCAATTGAAAATAAAGGTTGTTAAAGCAAGTGCTCCCATACAAATTAACACCATCGATGATTTTATAAACTGCTATAAGCACTACGGGGTAAACGTTCAGAGACTACTGTGTGAGTTTTATTTACATAACCTTGTATTAGACTAGGAGACCGAGCTAAACCGTAGCCCTTTTGTTGGGGATATTCAATTACAGGCATTTATTTCATTTGGGGTTAATCAAATTAAATGGCTTAAAGCCTATAATGCTTTCCAAAGACAAGAAAACGAATTAGATTTGTGGATAAGAGCTGAGCCTAGGGATCCAGTATAGTTGTGGAGAAAACATAGAAACCTCATGAAGACTCCCGGTGTAATTGAAGCATTAGGACCCATGCATGAGGCAATCATTCGATAGGGATTAGAATACTTTTTCTCTATCAAAGACCCTTCCATTGATGCGGCTAAATTTCGGTATCAGATCTCTAATCTGAATATCCAGCTCAGAGAACCATCTAAGTATGAAAATTTTAAATTAGCTTCCAACCGCTTGCACCTCTATGGCGAAGTCATTTTGAGGGCAAGGCCATCCTGGTTAGGATATAGGTTCTGGAGTCCAATCATTTGGCACCCTGCACCCGGATACCAAGCCCTGTATGAGATGCCTGAGGGTCAGACATGCCATTTCTTTGAACACCTAGTTATGCATCATGGCTGTAGGCCTTCACATGAGATTCCATCTCTAGCCTACTCACTTACTGCCTTACATGTCAACTACAATGTTTTCATGAGGGCATGAAAAAGGGTAAGTAGGGGGGTGTGTGGAGTACTAGAGAAGGTATGTTTTTGGTAATTATTTTAGCATCTTTTCATTAGAACTTACAAACCTTTTGCATCATGAACTAAGAAAACGATAAGGAATTGTAATAAAACATGTGAGATTAATATACAAGACGAAAACACTGAAAATTGTCATTTCCTTATGCAGGAAAAAGGAAAAACGAGAAACTATTGTTCCAAAGGAAAGGACAAGGACGGGTTAACCACTGTCCCTTTGATGGGAGACCGTATGCAAACAAGGCAAAGCAAATTAAAGTGAATCAGCCCTGGAAAGGAAGTGGAGATATCGGCTCGGCGCAGGAAAGAAAAGAAATTACTGAGGACTAACAGTTCGGCGAATCCCTCAGGATCCTTGATCCTGAGGGATTGCTGCTTTAACTATTTCTGCACTTAGACATCTCCGCCTTCACCATTATAAAAGGGGCAACACTGTTAGCTCGAGGGGAGAATTTGTTATGTTTTATGTAATTTCCTTTAAGATCAAAACTTTGATCATCGAGTCTTGTTAAGAACTGACCTATTGTAATTCCGCTTTATGCATTAATCTTATTATTATTTCATCTTTGAGTCTGGAATAACTTCAAGCGGTGTACCCCTAGAGGCTAAGGGCCTGGCCCTGGAGGACACTTGCTCCTGTACTATTACGTTTGGTTTATGCGTGGTTTTCTTATCGACGTTATTTGGTAATCTGATGTGTTTTGAAAGTTTACATCACATGCTCTTTTATGTTAATTTATTAAGGTTTCTGAGGATAGAACTATTGTATTGACTCTGCATCGTATCACTGTTCTTTTAGGTGTTGATATAATACTGCTAGTCTTTATAGAATACTGTTGTTGTTTAATTACAGAGCCTTTGTGCCATGTGTATATATGGATTTCAAGCGCTGTTCTATAATTCATCATTAATCAGTGTTGTTCCATTTTGGTGTGTTATTCAATCCGCCTTTAAGAGTGAAGGATTGCCGTTTGATTCCTGTAGATTACGATTAGTGCATTTGATCTTATAGACTAAGGTGTTACTGCTTGTTAGACTTAGTTGCTGTTCTATTTCTTAACTGCTGTTCCATTTCAGGTTTGCTGTTCTATTTCTTAACTGTTGTTCCATTTCAGGTTTGCTGTTCTATTTCTTAATTGCTGTTCCATTTCTTATCTCCCGTTTCATTTCCTGTCATTTGTTATTTTGGTATGAAGAACGATCTCAGGTTGTAGTGAGCATTGACATCTACTGTCTGGCTCCCAGATCCACGATCTGTTCTCTGGTTTCCTTTTCCATCAGTTTACAAAGGGATGGGTTATTGCTACCGAACCCTTGACTGATAAATTGCTTAGTTTTCTGAATGTGTGGTTTAATCTCTTGATGTAGTTAGTTGTAAACAAGCATCCGTTTACTCTTGTATTTTCGAACACTGTGCTACTAGCATTACTCTAGCAAATGATAGCCTCAGACTGAGACACTCTTTGAAATAACAAGACGTTCCTGGATTGACATATTAATGTGAGCTAATTAGAGGTGAAAGAGACCCTTTTTATAGCTCCACAATATTTACGTTGGGGTCTTCCTCGTGTGGCTCAGACCTCATCATTTGGACATTCAGTGTCAACGTAGGTTGTGCTACCCTTTTCTCACGTATTTGTGCTATTACTGTGGGGAAATCTATCATTTCATGATCAAATTGCTCATAGTAGGGGCACAAAACTCTGGCGAGATTGGTACAATCACGCGTGTATTGCCCTGGTCCTCCACAGTTATAACAGATTAGCTGCCCGTGGCCCCTTCCTGGGCCCATGCCTCCTCATCCTCGTCTGCGTCCCAGGAACCCACGATGGGCTATCACTGCGGCTGGATCCTGACCTCGCGCCTCAGTTTACATTCTATAGGCGGGTGTTTGATCCATCAACAATCCATAACTACGACAGCCTCATTCATTGTGGCCCACCGATCTACAAAACTTGTAAAATAGCTATTGGGGGTTCTAGGTAAATTTTGGCAGTAGGTGACAGTTGTCCATGGTGTGCTTTCCTCCAACTTGACAGATCGCGCACTAGAGTGAGGGCGCTATGCTTGGCCCTACTTGTGCCTCTGGTCGTAATGGCATTAGTCCCCCCCAATCAAATAGTTTGTGAACATCAGACAATGATCCTTATCGTGGCCCAGGCCTTTACACTTTATGCACCACACCTCTTCGCACGCTTCTAGCATGGGTGCCTTTTCCTGTTTCAAACTTTGCATCTCCAAGCATAGGTTTTGTATCTGCGTGTGGTTCTGCTGAACTCCCAACCCATGATCCTATATTGGAGTCTCATGCAACCTCATCGCTATCTCTAACGCTTCAGCTTGGGTCGAGATCTTCTACTGTGACAACGTCGTCCTCAGATGTGGTGTTAAAGACGCCACAAACCACGCCCAGTGTTGTGCATTTGTCAGCGTCATGTTAGCCTCCCGGATCATACTATTCAATCTCTGATCCAGATCCCAAGGGGTTTCACCTGGCAGCATCACGATCTCCTTGAATCCGTGATCGATTGCATCTCTGATTTTGGTCAGCTAAATTCTTTGTTCAATGCATTCTGGATCTCTACTGTCTCCGCATTTGGATGATTGCTAGAGTGTTTTATATACCATGTCAATGCACGATCCTATAGCGCACTTGCCAAAGTAGCCCTTTTGATGTTATCATCCGTAACTCCGTGTGCTTCCCACACTGCCCTTACTATGAACCAAAACTGTTTTGGATCTTCACTTCCTACTCCTCTGAACAGAGGTAACTTGATCGCATTTGCCATGTTAACTTCTGGTTTGGCAGAGGTGTGCTCAAGTCAACTATGAACTTGTACAACTTCCAATCCAATCAATCTTCAATCCCTTTCCTCATAGGGTCCCCCTATCCTGCCACCAAACATCCCTTAGGCAGATCCCGGTCTCGGCAACGGAACCATTTGTTGGCTTATTGGGGCTTGACCCGGGTTCGGAAGAGTTATTAGCCAAACAAATCCCACGCTACCGGCCCTTTTGGCAATAGTCCGCGGAGCACAGACTGAAGTCTCACCCGAGGTAGTAGGGGAGGGTGCTGGAACCAGGTTTCCGCACCCTAGGAATGTCTTGATGAGAATTTGGAAGGTCCGCGAATCATTCTACGGCCTTGCGCCACTCTGTGCTGTTGTTAGGCCTCCGCATAAATCCACAACAAGGCACTTCTTTAACACTTATTATTAATGAGTTTATTTTAGATCAAATCTTCTTCTTACGGTCTTTAAGCAAACATTAACTGATATAACTAGTGCGCACATTCATACACCTTACAGATTTGCATAACCCCAGAACATAAACATAAACATATAGATCATAAATGATGCATAAACCAGAATAATAACAGATCCGCAATCTTTCAGAACCACTTATCTTTATTAATATCTCCAATTCAGTACATTCCATTTCCTGCCCTGCGCACACAGCTGCAGGGGTCCGCGCACATAGTTGCGAACTCTACCAAGCCTGTTAGGTAAACTTGACTCAGGATAGAGTTGAAGTTGACCAGGTTAAACAGTGATGGTTTGGGGGCACATGGTATTGTGCACCCATAGTATTCTGCCCATGGTATTATATGTAATGGAGCTTATAAAAAGTTGGAAGGACTTCATTGTAATGCAAGACCTGGAGGTGAGCGGTGCAGCCTCACTTGGTCGGATTGGCCAGGGTTTTGGCCAATGCTAATGAGATCTTATTAGGTTGGGTTTTTCCTCAGATTTGGGATTTTCCCAGATAAACATTTGTGTTTATGTGTTTGTGGTTGTTGCTGGTTATTTTTATATTTATTCCTCTCAGTAATTATTTATGTTATGCAGTAAATTTCTTAACAACTAGTATCAGAGCCAGATATTGGCTTCAAAGGGATTCTTTGATGCCAGGGGTTTATAGTGCCTAATGAGATCAATGCAGCCTTTTTACAGATCAGTGCATTTGCGATATATTGTTTGAGATTCATGCGGCTATTTAAAGAAGGTTAGCAGAAGAAAATTGTTCATGTGGCTTCGGATATTGTTCATTTTTTGCTACGTGAGGCCACCGGTGCTAGAATCTACGAGGTTCTCGTCAGGCTCGCAGTTGGAGCAGTTTGATAGAAGTTTTTGAGAAAATCAAATTGAGAGAGGATGGATCAGAATCGCAGCAGCAATAAACAAAAAAAAAAATTAATGAAGTCAAAATTATTGCATGTAAATGGGCATACTACTGTAAAACCTGGTAAGGCATGTGTACCCCTCGGTGATCATTGGTAAAGTCTGGGTTAGACCTAAGTGATAGGGGGGATGTCGGGTTAACAATACCCCGGGTAAAAACTTTGAGGGGGGTAAGAGCTAGAGTGAGTGGGATTGTCTCACTTAGCGGGTTTGGCTGGAGTTAGTCAAGGAACCCCAAGTCAAGTTTAAGGGGGGAATTGTTAGGTAAACTTGAATCAGGATAGAGTCAAAGTTGACCAGGTTAAACAGTGATGGTTTTGGGGCACATGGTATTTTACACCCATAGTATTCTGCCCGTGGTATTATATGTCATGGAGCTTATAAAAAGCTAGAAGGACTTCATTGTAATGCAAGACCTGGAGGTGAGCGATGAAGCCTCACTTGGTCGGATTGGCCAGGGTTTCGGCCAATGCTAATGAGATCTTATTAGGTTGGGTTTTTCCCTAGATTTGGGGTTTTCCCAGATAAACATTTGTGTTTATGTGTTTGTGGTTGTTGCTGGTTATTTTTATATTTATTCCTCTTAGTAATTATTTATGTTATGCGGTAAATTTCTTAACAAGGCCTTCGCGCACACAGTTGTGAAGCCTCTATCTCCTACTACAACCCAAAACTCGGACTTACAGGCTCAGAGCTACTATTGCCTTCTCAAACCTATAACACATCAGATCTGCCAAAAAGCTCCCTTTTACCCTTAGAGCCTCGCTCTATTTATACATTCCCATGGTCCGCGGATCATGGGCAGGCCGACTCACTTTCTATTATTTTACATTATTTTCGGGCGGACAACCCTTTGACTTGACCCATTACATTTCACGATCTGCGCACTTCACGGAACTTTTACCATATCATTACCCTAACTTATGGGCTTTATGCCCCAAAACCGTTACGCGGGGTCTCCGTTGCCCAAGACACATCATGAAGCCATTCTGGGGAGGGGAAGAGAATCAGGGAGGGAAACATGGACAGTGAAAGAAGGACAGAGGGAAAAATGTAGGGCAATGAATGCAAAGGCAAAGGGGTGGAAATGATGGAGAGGAAGGGCTGAGGGGAAGGGGTATACATAGGGGCGAGTAATCAAGGAGGAGTGGGATGGTGTGGTGTGGCCATTGATTGCAAACAAAAGGAGGTACAACGTTATAATGAGGGAGATGGTACTGAATTTGGTTGATAGGTTCGATAGGCCGGTGCCATATAGGGGACGCAATGAACTAGTACGTGCTCACTTCATGCCAGGAATTGGGGTGGTTGTTCAAGGAGAAGCTCATAATCAATTTCTGCGGTGGGTGTACCATCTTTGATCATGAGAAGGACATGTGCTCTCATTAATGAGAGGACTCGTAGTCCTATTGTCTAGACCATTTATAGAATCACAATCCTTCTTGAGCATACTCTGTTCTAAGGCCCCCCTAGGAGAGTGAGCGTAATCTGAGATTGCCATTTGTGCCTTCATTTGCCAGCCTGTCTGCCAGGTTGTTTTATTTTCATCTTACTACTTGGAAGTGGATCCCATTTGCTTCATCGATGTGTCACTTGATCCTGTGAAGGATCTTGTTGAGTCACCATTTGTTGGATACTTTGATGACCATTATTCCCTTCTATAATTTTCGGCAAGCTTGAGTGGCAAGCATCGAATCACCTTCCATGATCAGCGGCCAAAACCTTTGAGCTTTGACAATATCCAGACCATGCTCCAGAGCATGTAGCTCAACTGCATTGTTGGTGGAATTGCCTAAGTTTCCTGCATAAACCTAGATAATCTTTCCCTACGAGTTTTTGAGTGCACCTACGAAGCCAGCTTCCCTCAGGTTACCCTTGGCCGCACCATCATAATTTAGCTTCAGGATTCCTTTATCCAGAGGAGACCATTGGCTTAGATCTTCCTAATTAACTAAAGCCATGGGGGTGATACTGATAGAGGGGGAGTTCAAATTGAGGAGGGTGAGGATACGTTGATCTACTTGACTGGGAGTATCATTGGAAATTTGGAGATTGGAAGTAGAGAACAATTCTCTAATTGTCTGATTAATGAAGGTCAGTGTATTTTCTTTCGGCCTGTAATTTCCTCTGAAAATTCTCACGTTCCTTTCTTTGCACAAAGCCCAACAAATCATACCTAGGAGTAAATTCCAAGCTCTATTCACCTTTGAATTGGAGGAGAAAGAGACTCTCGAATTCTCAACTGTGTTAAGGATAGAGGAAATGCCCCTGTCTGATTCCTTGAAAACCATTTTCGTCCAATTCCATATATTGTTAGAGTAATCGCATTCATTCAGAAGGTGGTTGGCTGTCTCTTCACATTTTTTGCAAAGATTACATCTTGAGGGTCCGATGAAGCCTTTTTTCCTTAGATTGTCCCAAGTTAAGATTTTCTTCTACATAGTGAGCCACAAGAAGAGGGTGATTTTAGGCCACTGTTTCCTTCCTCATAGAGTTTTCCTCTTTTGGTTTGGTTGAATTTGTTCACGGTTTTCCATGTAGTTGTAAGCCTCCTTGAGGTTGAAATGTATAGATGCGTTCATCCGCCATATTATCTTGTCTTCCCCTGTGTCAAATTGTATCTATCTTTCATGGATTGCTCTGGCAAATGCTTTCTAATCGAGATCATTGGCCAAAGGTTCCAAATCTTTTTTGTCCATCCATTCCCTCCATTTATCCTTACGATTTTGAGGCTTCAATAATGAGCTACTCTTCTTTTACATTTATCTTTCATTGTGTTACGTAGATGGTTGAATTTCTCCCTATTTAGATCTGGCATTTGCTGCCAAGTGTCCTCCCAAAAGATAGCATTTTCTCCATTTCCTATTTCCCAAAAGCTATGATTTTGGATTATGGCCTTGTTTTCCCGTGCTTGAATCCATATGGTCGAGCCTTTGATGTTCCCATTAAGCCTGATGAGTTCTTAATTGAATGATTTGGGACATATTTTCCTTTCTAGATTCTACCCCAGGGAGAGTTTAGGTTTTCCAACCAGTGTCACTAGGTTTTGGCCCCAAGAGTTATCCATAGGATTTCTGGGTCCCTTAAGCCAAGGCCTCTAGCATGCTTTCTTCTGCACAGTTTATCCCAGGAAACCAATGCCCATTTCTTTTTATTTTCAGTACCCCTATAGAGGAAATTTCATTAGATGTTCCTTATGATATTGGTGATCAATTTAGGAGTAGCAAGAGCTGAGAACATGTACTCGGGTATAGCTTGTAAAATAGATTTTACTAGGACCAATTGACCAGCCAAGTTGAGGGCTCAAAAAGTCCAATTATCCAATCCTTTTTCCATCTTGGTTATGAGGTCTTCCCAAATGGAACAGACAAGGGGTTTATTGATTAGAGGGACCCCTAGGTATTTGGAGGGGAGACAACATATTTGGAATCCCATTGTTCTGGAAATATTCCTTTGAATGGCTAAGGGTGTATTTAAAAAGAATAGTTTTGATTTTTCAATGTTAATGGAAGTGCCTGAAGCTTTCGAAAATTCTGATAGGATTTTTTGGAAGGAGATGGCTTCTTTTACAGTGGGAAGGCCTATTAACAAAGTGTCATAAACAAATTTCTGATGAGTGGAGGGAGGGGCATTGACATTGAGCTTGAGGCCAGATAGAGAGTTGCAAGAGGAGCCTGCCATGATAGATCTTCTACCATGATGACGAAAATGAAAGGTGATAGTGGATCACCCTGTCTAATTCCTTTGGAGGGGTAGAAAGACACATAAGAGGATCCATTTAGAATAATAGAAAAGAAATCCCCTAAAACCATCTCCATGATCCACTTTATACAATCCTTGTTGAAACCAAATGCTTCTAAGCCACATTTCTTATAATCCCAACTTATTATGTCAAAGGATTTTGACATGTCCAACTACATCAACATACCTAGTTTTTTTTTAACTTTTAGGGAGTGAAGCAGTTCGTGGGAGAGGATGATGTTGTCCAAGATTTGTCTGCCTTCCACATAACCCGATAGATTTGGGGAGATTAGGAGAGGCAGGATAGTTTTGATCCTATTGGCTAGGACCTTTGAAATGATTTTATAGATAACATTGCAGAGTGTGATTGGTCTGAACCTTTTCGGGGAGTTGACTCCTTCCTCCTTGGAAATTAGAGTGAGGAAAGTTTCATTTAAGGTTTTTAGGACCAATTTGTGGATTCTAGATTCCTCCACCAAAGTGTGAACCTCTTCCTTGATAATGTTCCAGCAGGTTTTGAAGAAGTCAGATGTGAAGCCTTCAGGTCTTGGAGATTTTCCATTTGGCATAGACATAACGAATTATTTGACCTCTTGCATAGTTTCTTGCATAGTTACTTTCCTCAGGATCATTTTATTGTGGTCCTAGGTTAGGATGACTAGAATGTTGTTTGTGATTTCTCTTATGGCTCTAGCCCTGTCCATCCTAGGTTCTTCAAGAAGATTGCTGAAGTAGATATTTAATTCATTAGCAATATCTTCATGATTATGGATCATGTTCCCCTCTTTTGTTTTTAAGCCCATGATTCTATTATGTCTTCTGTGTTGTATAATTGAGCAGTGAAAGATGAATTTCTTTCTCCACATTTTAGCAAATTGATACGGGATTTATGTTGCCATAATTTTTCCTCTTGAGAAACTCTTTCTTCCCAGTTCTTTTGGAGACTAAGCTCTTATTGCTTCATTTGTTCGATGATGCCACTACTAATGATTTTCTGTTGGAGTGTTTCCATCCTTTTTCCTAGGTTTTTTTGTCAGAAAAAAATGTTGCCAAAGGTGTCTTTGTTCGAGATTTTGATTTTATTTTTGATGAGTTTCAGTCTTTGTTGGAATTGAAACATTTTGTTTTCTGACTAAGGAATTGTGGTTCTCCACCATTCTTTCATATTCTCCATGAATTCTGGGTGCTCAAGCCAAAAATATACGAATTTGAAAAGTTATTTCCGGACTTGAGGATATTTGAATTTTCAAGGAGATGGGCCAATGGTTGGAACCTGATTGGGGGAGAATCCGGGCCTCCGTTTCCTAGGAGGTCTTGTAAGTGGCTTCAGAAAGAAGGAAGCAGTTGACCCTGGAGGCTATCTAGCAGTCTCTTCCTCTTCTATTGTTCCAGGTAAGGATACCATTGTTAGTGGGGATGTCTATTAGACTTAGCCCATCTATAGTTGATTGAAAGGATACAAAGTCTTTTTCCAGTTTATGGATCCCACCTTTTTTCCCCTAGGTTTAAAACCATATTGAAGTCACCTACTGTGATTTTGAAAGGAAGGGGAATGGATTCCAAGAGCTTGCTGATATTTTGAAGCATGTTGATTCTTTCTATAGCCCTATGGGGAGCGTAGATGTTCGTAACACATATACTTTCATTGGTTCCAATGCTTTTTAGAACCATTGAGATGGAGTATTTAGTGGCTACTGAGGATGATAACGCATACTAAGAGCTTTTCTAGAGGGTCATAAGTCCTCCAACCAAACCAATTGCAGAGTTTGCTATGTAACTGTAATTTTTGATGCAATTTTTTTGGAGGAGGCTGAGATTGTCCATTTCAAGTTTAATTTCTTGTATGAGTATCATATCGGGTTTGTTTGTGTTGATTCTATTTTTCAAGACTCTCTTCTTCCCAGGACCATTGAGTCCTCTTATGTTCCAGGATATTCAATTCATTAATAATGGAGAGGGGTAAGGGTTAGAGCTTTTACCTTTCCTTCATTTAGGAGTCTCGCACCAAGTTCTTGGAGGAGTTGTCCCATTGTATTTCTTCCTCTTTTCCTGCTTGGCCCTTTTGGGTTGTATATTTCTGCTGTCATATTCACCAATATGCCCTTGTTTTCTTTGTCCTCAGGCTGTTTTTGGAGTATACTCTGTTTTAGTTCTTCCTTTCATAGATATGCTCTTTCTATTTTCTAAATTTTCTCCTTTGGTATTGATGCTAATCCATTTTTCTTCCATTCTTTAGCTATAGATATAAGGTCTATTCCCTCTAGGGCCTCCTCTATCACATTATTTTTTGGGGTGGTTTCTATCACTGCGGGTTCCATTTCAGTATCTTCTTGTGTGTAGTCTTCTTCTATTTGAATGTGTTCTGAGTGCAACTCCCCTTGTTCTTGGTTTTCCATTTTTTGGATGTTTCCATTCGGTTCTTCCTCATTCTTGTTGTTTGAGAGAGGGTCTTCTTGCAATTTTTGTAGTGCTTCATATTTGTTTGGGCTAGTTGCTTGATACTGGCCTTGTTTCATATGTGCCCTCTTATTATGCGTGTTTCTTGGACCAAAATTTGTGAAGCCTTGCTCATCTTTTTTCTTATGGACTTTCTCATTGCTTTGAGGTGCTTTTTTTAGGGATAGTGTCAGAATAGATGTCCATGTTTGTGGCATTTCCTACACCTAAATGGTATATGCTCATAGTCAATTCTTTGGAGCCAGAACTCATCTCTAAATACTAGATTTATTGCCTCAGGTAGGGCTCTTGAGACGTCTATGTAAACACATATCCTTGCATAGGAAACTTAGTAGCCATTTTTAGTGCCTTATGACATTTTTATGTATTCTCCTAATTCAAATCCAATGCCTTTGAGGACTGATGCTACCCAATAATCTATAGTTAGAGAGTATAACCTAACCCATATCAGAACCCCTGTGAAGTCTTTTTTTTTTTTTTTTTTTTTTTTTTTTTTTTTTCTGGGTTGAAATTTTCCTTCCAGAATCTCATGTAGAGCCCTATTGAGTTGAAGTATCTCTGTCTTCTAGGAGGTTGAAGATGACCATAAATAATCCTTTTGAGCTTAGGTTTAGATTGAGTTCTCCTTTTGGTTTCCATTTTTCTTTTATCCATCCGTTCAAGGCCTTTTCTGTGGGCCAGATTCCCATGAACTTGCATATGTTTGCATGCTCCTACATGTAGTCTCTATATGCTGCTAAATCAGGGTCTTATATTTTTAGGATCAAAATTTTCTTTGCTTTCAGATTACAATTGTTTTTGGTTTTTTCTTTTTCCCTTTGTTTCTGGCCCAAGTGAGACTGTTCTTCCTCTATTTCTATTGCTTCCATTAAGGCCAAAGCTTTAGCTTCAACAATTTCATTTTTTGTGGCTTGGATTTCTACTTCCATTCTTGTTCCTTGCCTTTTCTCTCTTTTTGCTTGCCTTGTTCGTGATGAATGGAAAGCATTGTAGTTCGTTAACTTTGTGAAGAAGGAGGTTTCCGGTTCTTTAAACTTACTAGTTACCATGTCTCTAAAGGAGGGGACCTCAGGGCTACCCCCTCCTCTATTGGATAACTTGTTGTTGATGCTCGATGTGATATTCCATTGCTTGAACCTTATACTTTTCTTTGAAAGATGATGTGATGGATGGTGGATGATATCCATAAAGTACCATAAATGGGGTCATTTTTGCTGCAGTATGTAAGGAAGTGTTATGCCACCATTTCGCTAGAGGTAACCACTTGACCCATTATGTTGTTTATCATATACAAAGAAACAAAGATATCATTCCAAACATTTGTTCGCTATCTCACTTTTCCCATCATATTTAGGATGATAAGATGAGCTATGAGCTAATTGAGTACCAAGACAAGAAATTAATTCTGTCCAAAACTTTCCAGTGAAAATGGGATCTATGTGTTGCGGGTGGAAACACCCTAGGGTCTTGGGTTGAAAACCCTAATAGAGTGGAGGGCATACATCATAAAGAAACATGCAAACAAACAGTCTAAATGCTTAAACTACTGAAGTAGGAAGAAGAGGTATTACCCAGAGGTCCTATGTTTGGGGTCGATCCCAAAGGGTCCAAACCCTCTGCTCCTTCCAATGCCTTTAGAACCTACAACTTATTCAAGTAAAGCATATGCAACAACAGTAATAGAAAGCATGTTCATGATATAGGTGTTAGATCATATAAGAAAATGAGCAAATAAGCATTAACATTAGATTCGTCAGCAAATCATAACATAGATTAATGCATAAACACAATAGATATCAGGAATAAAACAACATTTCTTTATTGATGTAAGATAAATGAAATGTGGAAAACTACAACCTGAGTCTTCCTCTAGCTCCAAGCGGAACTGTCCTCTAGATCTGTCCTGCTCAAGCCTCAACAATTTTCCTCCATCAATATACACAAGTATGTCATAAAAGGGATGAAGGACATCTCAAAGAAGGAAACAAAGGTTTCCTATAACTTGGGAGTGAAGGAGGCACAGGGATTTATTCAGACTTGATCAGGGATATAATCAACTATAATATCAATATCTCATCTCTTCTCCCTTTAGGCCTTCCCATGGAGGTTTATTTATACTTTTCCAAATTAGTTTTTTTCAGTTGGGAAACAGTTGGGCCACGAGATGTAGTGGGTGAGTAACAAGTAAAACCAGTAAACTCTGCCTGAATTTAAGGAGATTATTTATTTTTTAGTGTTTTAACACATATATGTGGGTTGGGTATAGATTTACGCACATGTACACGCTTTTTATACAGGGAAAAATAGCGTATGGGAAGTAAAACACAGTTTTTTAGAATTTGGACCAAGTCTAGAAAGGAAGGGTTGCCCTAGGCCATAATCATAGCATCAAATCTACCAAGAGTGGTAAATGGTGCTATAACAGATGCCCCCTAATATTTGAGGTCAGAAGGGGTACATGATGGCCGAAATGTGTTAAGTGTATAGAAGGAATCCTGCCAAGACCTGAGAGGAGTTCACCAGAATTCAGCCTACCAAGCTAGCGAAAGAGATCAGAAAGAAAACTATTCTCTGAGGCGAGCATACCCATGCTCAGAGACAATAAAGCATGTCTGCATGTCAAGTACAAAATCAGATCCAATATGCATAAAATTATAAAGGAACTGAAAATACATAGTGGATCATCCGATCATATCCATAGAAGTACATATCTCAATATCACATGTAAAGAATTGATCAATGATGCTGAAGTAGAAAGATGATCACTAAAGTCATAAAGTTGATCTAAAAAGCACCAAGTCAAATGATGGAACAAGTGGTACTACACGCAACTCCGGTGTCAACATATAGGATGTCACTGTAATGAACTGCAACATATAAGGTGGATGGTGTCAACTAGTAAAAATAAGAGCGACTGACAAGTGAACCAAGAAATACTGATGCAAACCCAAGGTCTTCACTGACCACCGTGGTACATTTCTACACAATGGAAATAAATGATTTGAAGTCGACCATGTGAGAAATAATTTGATTACGGGTCATTGATCTATACCATTAAAAAATGTGAGACTACTCACTGATAATGATGATGAGAGCCAAGGTACCTAGTACAATCTAACAAGTGCGAATAAATGAGCTAAAGTCGAACACTTGGATGAATCTATCAATCAGGAGACAATGATGTTTTCCCACTATTAATAGCAAAGGAGTTTGCCACTGATGACTGCAAACCCTAAGGTACTTCCAAATGGACTCTAGACCTTGTTGCCATAGCAATAAGTTGAAGTCAATGGGAAAAGATCTGCTGGAAGGAAGGCGTTAAGGCATTCTTCAGCAATCTAGCATGAGTGTAACCCATAGGCCAATAATTTGGAAGGAATCGGATGAAGAAAGATGTAGTAACCCAACCGAAGCACGTTTCCGGTGTACACAAGATGTAGCTAGTGCACGATAGAAACCCTCTGAACCAACCAATAATGAAAGCTGACACAGAGGCGAGGAATCCACTAATAGGGTCAAATGGAAACCAAGGTACTGCATGAATCCCAATGTGTGATAATGAAAGCTGAAGTCGAACATAAGGGAAACCACTCAGTCAAAGACCCATGATACTGATCGATTTTGAGAACAAGGTGACCTATCAATAATGCAAATAGGGCTAGGGTGTAGCTCTAGATCCACTCCTAGAGCAATTTGTCATACTTGATAAGAGCAAGGCCCGTTAGTAAGAATTCAGTGGAGACCTTCTCAAACCAACACGAGAAAAGGACCAAATAGCTGATGTGATAATGAACATGACTCTGACAACCAGGGATGGCAGACTGAAAAATAGGTCAAGAGACACCGCATAAAGGCTGAATTAGGTTTACTTCCCTTGAACAATATCACGACTCAAATGTGACTACATGGCAGCATATGATAACTTTGTATAAGTTTTTCATGCAGGACGCATAAGAAAACTCTCCATATGATTGGAAGAGATAACCAATCGGAGGAGTACTGACTCAATAACAAGGCTAAGGCTCTCTTAAGTCAAACTAAAGCCCATCCCAATGGAGAAAAGACTTATTTTTGAGTGCTTTTTTCAAGGGTGACACAACTAACTCTAGCTGCCATCAATCATGGAAATGATGTCCCATTCTCGCTCTTTTTGGAATATATAATTTTTTTGTCTTTTTCATATTTATGGAGCCTAAAAAAGAATAAAAGAATGCTATAGTACAGTGGAAAAAATGAGTGTCCAAATATAGATGCACTAGTTCCTGGGAGGGGAACATTCCTATGCTCAATGCAAGGTGACAAAACTGGTCAATGACACTCAAAGGAATGTTCTTTCCACGGGTGAAAAGGTATCAAGTTGTAGAGGCTAAGTGATTGCAAGGTTGATTTCGCAAAAGACATGGTCAAGTGGTGGCTTAAATATGAGTCCAAGTGAAGTCGACTTAAGGCCAAAAGGTACAAATGGTCAACATGCAATGCAGTAGTACAACTCAACACAAAGGAGCCTCTAGGGTATAAAGCCATAAAAATAGCGAAGAAGTTCAAGAATGAGTCTTCAGCGCACAAGTCATGGCGGGAATAAAGAGGACTCCCAAGCCTATGCAAAATAGCAACATGGGAAACATATGCTAGCGAGGATCTAACTAAGATGCCCATGTAAAGGTTGGCTCTACCATCATATCACAATTTTACAAGTTGGCAAGTGAAAATGGTTTTAGAACGAAGACATGATGGGGTCGACCCTATGGAAAAAATATCGCAGTATGAAGGTGAGTATGCAAAATGAAGCGGAAAATGATATCCCTAACCAATATTCTAGTAAAAAAATGATACCTGCCATGACGGGTCTACATTCATGGAACCGAAGAAATCTCTCAAAAAAACTCCAAATTATCTTGTGAAAACAACCCATCCCAACGCTCCAAGCCAAAAAGCTCAAAAAGCCCACAAAAAGAAAAATAAACTTTAAAAAAGGTAGTTTTCATATGTCAACTTATATAAGGACTTTTTGACTCACAATTTCTCATTTGTGTTTTGACCAATTGGGTGAAGGAGTTGTGGAGAAAAAACCAAGCAAGCTTCCTCCATCAAATTCATCCATTCAAACGACCTCTAATCTTCCAGGTAACCTTCTAATTGTGCTTTTAATAAGTTTTAATTCTTTTTAATTGTTGTTGACACAAATTTGACCGTGGGAATTTATTTTGAAATTTTCGCTCTGTGTACACGTGGGTTACACATGTGAACCACGTGTAGGAAATCCCTACACACGACTGTGTTAATAACGAACCCACCTGTCTGCGATTTCAAAATTTAAAACACGGTTTTAATGATTCAAAACATCATTTTTTGCAGAATGTCGATTACTTGGCGTGAAAGAGAGCATAGTGATTGATAATTAAGTAATGGAAGATCAAAATGCATTAGATGCCTTATGAGGATGCAAATTGTTAAAAAACTTCAAAATGTCGAATATGAAGGCAAATACCAGGTTGCTTGACATGTTAATCCACTACTGGAATCCAGAAGAAGATGCTTTTGTTATTGATCAAATGCCCCTGGGGATTGAAAGAGAAGATATCTATTTCATCACAGGTCTTTCTTGGAGGGTAGAGAGGGTCCACTCAACAGGAAGAATAAGAGGTAGTCTTAGTGTGGAAGACTACGTACGCATCTGTTGTCTAGGAAACACCGAGAAGATTGGAACCCAGATTCCAATCAAACATGTAGAGAGTTTATCACTGAGAATCCTTCTTTTTACCATTGCTAGGGTAAATGGTTCTGCCTCTCTACATCAAGACTCTCGTGTTTCAATGAGTCTTGCAGTGGATTCTCTCACTATAGTCTTCGATTGGTGCACACCCCTGTTAGCCAATATGAAAAAAAACTTACTTCTATCCAGAAGGGTCAAACAAAGAACTTTGGATACAGAACCATCTTGTGTTCCTTCTTCTTTGAGAGAGTACCTTGGCTTTGTCCTAAGGTAATATCCACCATCAACAGCCCAAGAGATCCATGGATGGGCAAGTGGGCTAACTTAATGAAATGACTAGGGGGTGATGAGGTCCCTAGGAATGCATTTGATGACGAGTTTTTCCTTTCGTGGAAACAATAGGTCATTGTGGTCGAAGACTACCCGTATGCCGAAACGGACTTTAGAGGAGATCCAGATCTGGTGTTGCCACTAGATGCACCATGGGGCACCATAAGTATAAATGTCTTTTAATTTTTGTATTTTAATATTTTTTGGATTTTTTAAGCATGAATGAACTACAAATATTTTTGATGAGGCAAGATACTTACAAAATTATTGATCATGACACAGATGTTGGACCAGTGAGGCCTGATGGTTTACCTCAACACATGTGTCATGGAAGAGACGCCAAAGGAGTCACAACAAAGATTGAGAGGACCCTCCATGAGGTCAGAGAAACTTGGTGAGGTTAACTCACCAAGTACCTATGTGGCTATAGAGGACCTACCAGAGCAGATGCAACAATGCGTGGTAGGAGTACCACACGATTGGGTGTGGGTATTTTGGCGGGTGGAAAATGCCATTGTTTTCTTCCTTGTTTCTCATCCTGAGCAGGATTACTAGATGAATGATCAAATATTTTTTTATTAGACATGATGATGGGCATAAGCCCTAATTTTGTAGGACATTTTTTCCCAATTTTGTATATTATTTTGGACACAAAATTCTATCTATGTACAGATGATTTATCATGATGATCATATATATACAAATAATACTTCGATTATTTTTAATTTTTTTCAATTTAATGAATAATTTATATGCCATTCTAATGCTTGATTAGCGATAGAGTCCGCTAATGAATTTTCTGATCATGGAATATGAATAAATGTGATATAAACAAATTATCTTTATAATAAACGCACTCTCAGAAATTGGCAATATAAATAAGGATCTCTCACACAATAGATGTTATTCAGTTGAGATACCACTAGTTGTGAATCCAAATAAAATACTAATGAATCAATACCAAGAGATATTGCCTCAAATAGTAAATTAATAACAGCAGTATATTCGACGACATTATTTGAAGCAGGACTGATACATACACCTCTTGAAACTAACAACTGGCTAGATGGATAATAAATCACCCAAGCTGCGGAAGCAAGGTTCCAGGTGTGTCTACTGGCACCATCGACGAACCCTAGACATATCAAATCGTCCATAAATACCTGCCAAAGCAGATCAAACAATAGCGACATCACTATAAAACCAATAGATAGATATGCATAAAGATACAATATTTACAAACAAGCAAATGCTAGGTGGAAGCCTAAGAAAAATAATTCTTAAGATAGAGCCCATTTCTGGGCTCCGCCAACTTGTTTCCCTCAAAATCAATCAACTCATAAGCTCCCTTTTTCAAAAATTTTTGACAATGAAGGACTATACCACATAGGTTTAAACTTGCCTGCCCCCAAGGCATCTTTGTCTTGGTCATAGACCAAGACAAGGCCACCTTCAGAGAAAACTCTAGGATGGACAACCTTATCATATTGAGTTTTTACACGCTTTTTATGAGCTTTGTTAATTATGGTCGTCTGTCAACGTTGATCATCGAGATGTTCCAAATGAACGAGGAATTCTTCAAGACTAGAAGTATCGAGAAGAAGTCAAACAACTAATTTAAGGGAAGGAATTTCACATTCCACAGGAAAAATGGATTCCAACCCATAAACTAGTTGAAAAGGAGTAAAAACAGTGGCAATCTTAACTGACTTTTGGTATGTCCAAAGTGTTGGATATAATATGATGTGCCAATTGGATCAAGCTTTGTTAATCATCCTTTGTGGGATGATTTTTAGGGATTTCTTCATGGCTTCAACCTGCCCATTGGCCTGAGGATAATACAGAGATGAATGCTCCTGCCGGAAACCCAACTTAAGATCCAGTTCAAACATCATTTGATTTTGGAAATGACTGCCATGGTCAGTGACAATCTCCTTAGGAATATCGAACTAGGAAATAACTTTATTGAAGAGAAACAAGGCCGTTGTTTCACCATCATTCTTGAAAGTAGTCATAGCCTTGGCCCACTTAGTAAAGTAGTCTACGACTACGATGATATACTTGTGATTTCCTACCAAAGGTAGATTACAAGTAGTAAAATGAATACCCCACTTCGTGAAAGGACCAATGGTGATCACAGGGAAAAGCGGAGCTAGATGTGCATGCATTTTCTGAGTATAAACCTGACAAGGATGGTATCTCTTGACTGCTTCAATACAATCTTTGAAGATCGAAGGTCAAAAGTAGCCTGCACGCAAAAAAATTCATGTCGTTGCAAGCCCACATAGATGACCACCACAAGCTCCACTGTGGCAATAATTAAGCACAGACTCAACTTATTCTAAGGTTAAACAATGTCTAAGGATTGAATCAACCTCGTGATGATATAAAGAGTCACCTATAATAATATAGCTTTTAGCAAGGTGACGTAATTTTCTACGTTCATCCTTACAAAGAGTAAGCAGAAACTTCGAAGTCTGGAGATATATAATGATATCTCCATACCAAGGATCTTGTGAGGAAATAAGAAACATATGTTCATCAGGAAAAGTTTCCTCAAAAATGATTTCTTCCTCACAAGGCAACTCTGAGATCAATTCTACAAATAATAAAGATTTCTTAGACTTAGATGACATGAATTCAAGATTGAATTCTTGTAAAATGACAATCCATCTATTGTATTTTCCCCCAATCACTCGCCTGCTGAGAACAGATTGAAATGGATTGATGGTTGCTAAGATGAAATTTTTTCGAAGCAGAATATAATGTCTAAGTCACTGGACAACATTGACAGCTGCCAAGGCTAATTTCTCGATGGGAGAATAGCATAGCTCAGGACCTACTAAGCCTCAGCTCAGATAGTAGATTACGTGCTCACATAAAGCATCTTCCTCCTGAACCAGAACCATACCAATAGTTGATTCTACTGTAGCGAGATATAAAAGGAAGTCTCTGCTATAATCAGGTGGACTCAACAAAGGAGCAGAGGTTAATGATTTTTTCAAAGCATCAAATGAGCATTGCACGAAATCATCCCATAGAAATGGGACCCCTTTCTTAAGAAATCTCATAAATCCTTTTGTAATCTCGGCGTAATTAGCTATAAATCTCCTCAAGAAATTGGTTTTTCCTTGGAGAATCTGAAGTTGATGAATAGAAGATGGGGGAGGCAACTAAAGTATTGCCTCGACCTTGAAGGGATCAACACAAATCCCTTCAATCGACACTGTTAGAAAATTATATATTACAGAGCAATGGAACACATAAAATATTACAGAAATATAAACACAGAAAACGCTTAAAACAAGAGAGACACAGATATACGTGGTTCACCTAGTTTGGGCTACATCCACAGGGAAACAACTAGTCCTTATTTTATTACATTATCTAGCAAACTGAAGAGATACAACCTACAACAGATCCGCTGTAACACCCTCTTCCCTCTCAATCTCCTCTCTCTTCCTCACTCAGAATACAGATCTTTTTTTGATATGTATAGACGCAAAATAATTTCCTCATATATAGTGAGGGGTTTCCTTCTAGGGCAAAAAACCCTAAATTAAACATGACTTCTACCATTAGATCATCCACCTAATGAATGGCCCAGATTGACTAGAAATTACTAAACTTTTACAAGGCAATTTTACATCTGGCTGAAACCTTTGAATACAAAAGATAATCAGGCTCCACACCCAACAGTCTCCCACTTGGAGACTGATTATAGCAGCTCCACCACTACCTCATTTGCTAGACAATGACTCCACTTTGGACCTGGCTATTTCTCATCTTCTTCATCATACTTGAAGACCAATTGAAACTGAGTAGATTCTCAGTTTCTCCTTGGTTACAACTTTTGTTAGCATATCTGCAGGATTCTGGCTAGTGTGTATCTTTTCCAGCTTCAAATGTCCATCTTCCAATGTTGACCGTATGAAATGGTACTTGAGCTATATATGTTTAGTATTGGAATGAAATGCATAGTTCTTTGCAAGATGTATGGGACTTTGGTTGTCACTGTATAACCTGCCCAACTCCTGCTTCTTACCCAATTCATCTAGAAACCATTGTAACCAAATCATTTCTTTACAAGCCTCTGTAGCAGCAACATACTCTGCTTTTTTTTGTTGAAAGTGAAACAACACTTTGGATTTTTGAAACCCAACTAACAGCTGTTCCACCTACAGTAAACACATATCTTGTAGTGCTCCTCCTGTTATCTATGTCACCTGCCATATCTGCATCAACATATCCCTGTAGAGGAATGTTTGAACCACCAAAGCATAATGCTTGATTTGTGGTACCTCTCAAATACCTGAGAATCCACTTCACTGCCATCCAATGTTCTTTTCCTGGATTGTTCATGTACCTACTTATGACTCCCACTGCATGTGCAATATCAGGCCTTGTGCAGACCATTGCATACATTAAGCTTCCAACTGCTGATGCATATGGAACTTTAGACATATGAGCCATTTCTTCCTGAGTCTCAGGAAATGCCTCCTTACTTAATTTGAAATGGCTAGCCAAAGGTATACTAACTAGTTTTGCATTCTGCATATTAAACCTTTTCAACACCTTTTCTATGTACTCACCTTGAGACAATGTTAATTTGTGATTCTTCCTATCTCTAGTTATTCTCATACCAAGGATTTGTTTTGTAGCACCCAAATCCTTCATTGCAAATGAGTTTGTCAATTTCCTTTTGAGCACATTTATTTCTTGCATGTTAGAACCTACAACAAGCATATCATCTACATACAATAACAATATAATATAACTACCATCATTTTGCCTTTTGAGATAAACACGATGATCAGAGTGACATCTAGTATAACCTTGTTCAGACATAAACCTGTCAAATTTTAGATACCACTACCTTGGAGCCTGTTTTAAGCCATACAAGCTCTTCTTCAACCTGCACACTAGTTTCTCCTTCCCTTTTACCTCATATCCTTGTGGCTCCTGCATATATATCTCTCCCTCCAAAAACCCCATGGAGAAAGGCTTCCTTACATCTAACTGTCAAGATGCAAAATCTCAACATGCTACTAGACTTAAAATAGTTCTAATTGAAGTCATTTTAACAACAGGAGAAAATATTTAATCAAAATCAATACCTTTCTTCTGTGCAAACCCCTTCACCAGAAGTCTAGCTTTGTACCTCTGTTTTCCTCCATCTTCTTCCTTCAGCCTGTAAACCCATTTATTCTGCAATGCTGTTTTACCTACGGGCACCCTGACTAAGTACCAAGTCTGGTTATGTGCTAAGGAGTCCATCTCTTCTTTCATGGCTTGCTCCCACATCTTCCTGGTTTATACCTGCACTGCTTCTTCATAACATTCTAGTTCACCAGAATCAGTCAACAATACATAATATAATGAAGGAGAGTATCGTTCAGGGGGTCTACTTATCCTGGTAGATCTTTTAACACCACTTTCAGGTGTTTGAAGTGCTTGTTGCTGTTGTGGTTGTTTTTCTGGCTATTGATCATTATGATTTTCAGGCACCATCACTTTTCCTATGATATCGTCAAGCACTCTGTATTCTCTCTTTTCTTTTTCTTGTTTCTTTTCCTGCAACTGATTCTTATACAAGACCTTTTCATTGAATATTACATCTCTACTCCTAATGATTTTGTGATTTTCATAATCATATAAGCGATAACCAAAATCATTAACACCATATCAATAAAGGTACATTTCTTTGACTTTGCTTCAAGCTTTGTTCTATTTTCTTTATCAATATGGACAAAGGCTTCACAACCAAAAGGCTTTAAAATAGAGTAGTTTACCTTTTTACCTGTCCATGCTTCCTCTGGAACACCACCATCCAAGGAACCTGAAG